>BRDA01049376.1:0-19224 GCA_036984385.1 Crenuchus spilurus | reverse complement strand
GATTTTGGAGCATTGCTGTGCAGAACTGATTGCATTCAGTGACAAAAGCATTAGTGAGGTTAGGATACTGAATGATCAACACCACATACCTCATCAACAACTCATCCCAAAAGTACTGGATGGAGTAGAGAACACTAGTCCACTGCTCCACAGTTCAATGATGGGCTTTATATCTCTCTAACCCATGGGTGGCATTAGACATAGTGCCAATAGGTTCATGTTTATCTGCTCCACAGACTCCTATTCTATTGGCAGTAATTCTCTACAGTGACTAGACAAGCTGTGTGAGTGCATTTGCGCATCTGTGTCAACTTAAAGTGGCTGAATGCTTTGATTAGAAGATGTGTCCACAAATATTTGAACATATAGTGTATCTGCCATCACAATGAACTTCACTGCTGTCATCCAGCATTGTCATGTGACTAGTTTTTGAATCTGTGGATAGGATTCAGTCATTTATATTATTTTTTTGTTATTTAGAGTCTGTATCTCATCTTCAGAAACAACATTATGTAATGATCTAAGAGATTTTATGGCTGTTCTAGCGTTCAAGTAATGTAATGATTGTACACCAGCAGGCCTGCATATGCTCTGCGCACAAATGAATTCCTTCATAGCAACTATTGTGATGTCAGACAAAGAAAATGCTTGTAAAAATCATTTTCAAACTAATGAATTTAAATTAATGTTCAGATTCAGTACATATTTCCAATTTAAAAAGGAATGCTATTGAGATGGATTATATTATGCTATTGTAGTTAATCAAATCTAGGCAGGTTTGTAGGCAGGATGGAAATAACAATTAATATGCTACCATGTTAATGTTATGCTCGATTACACAAGAAAAATAATGATTTAAATACTAAAAAATTGTGAGCTTTCACATGCATAATTATCTTTATTAATAACACACTCCATTTCTCTGAACTGCCTACTGTAGTTTCAGTTGTCTGTCTTGTCTACATGCTATGAAAGAATGCATTTGTGTGCAGAGCATGGGTAGTTTAGCTAAAAGATTGTCCTATAACCACGCGTGCAAACCAAGAACTCTTTAAAAACAAAACTTTTAACAGTGTGCTGATTTAAAAGATTGCACTTTTAATGTGAAGGTGTATCAGTATGCAAATATCCGTAGGCCATATAAAGCCGAATCCTGAATCATCTCCATGCCTGATGGTGTGTCCTTTCCTTTGACACCCCCACAGCGTGTTATTGGTTCCTCATGCTGCCAAGATGTCTTTAAAAGCAGATCAGCTTGTCCTGCTCATATTTTCTTATTAAGGAAGACGTGTGGTGGGATTAGCTGTGGCTCTAACGAGGAGGGTGGTGTTGTTAACACACAGGTAATTATGGGTAGTGGTGGTGTGGGGTGTATGAGTGCAGGCTGAGATTGATGCCCCCCGATCAGAGATCAGCCTTTAGCTCTGTCCTCCTGAGAGACACAGGCTGGCAGAGCACACATTCATCATCCACTCAGCATGCAGGCATCAGAGAGAGCAGCGCAGGGAGGGTGGCAGCTACTGGAGGGAGTACACACACACACAGAGACATGCTTGTATTTCTCACTTTGTAGGGCTTTCGTCTGCACAGTCTTTGGACTGATTCCATAGAAAACAGGCTGTATTAGCTCACTGGGCTTTAGGGACTGCAGCACAGGGCCCCCATCCCCAGGGGCCAGTATTCCCAGGCCCACCACGCCCATATATTAAATTAAAATTACATTGGCGGATTTGACCTTCTAGATCAGGGGTGCCCAATCTTATCCGCAAAGGGCCAACATGGCTGCAGGCCTACCTTCCAAACAAGCCAGAGCACCCTTGATACTAGCTGTTTAATTAGCTGTCGTCAAACAGTTGATCTTGTAAGCACATGCTGTGCTGGAAGAAAAACCAGACCTTTGAGGAAAAGACTGGACAACCTTATTCTAGATCATACCTATACTATATGTCTAAATGTTTGTGGATGGTCCCTCTAATGAATGCATTCAGCTACTTTAAGTTGGCACAATTTAAAATGCACACACGGCTTGTCTAATCCCTGTAGAGAAGTACTGCCAATACACTAGGACTCTTTGGAGAACTATAACCTGTTGGCATCATACCTAATGCCAGACGTGGGCAAGAGGGATGTAAAAGCAACAGAATTGAACTAAACAGCAGTGCAACTGTGTTCTATGCTCCATTCACTAATTTTGAGATGAGTTGGTGATGTCAGGGTGATCATCCCAAGATCCTGGATTCACTAAGGCATTTTCTGTTGAGTGTGTTATTTCTGCTGAATGCAATGTGCTCCAAAATCCAGCAGCCTTCCCTGGACAATCGAGACAGTTACTCAAGTAAAGCAGGATAAACTCTTAAAAATGTCCACATGTAATAGTTTGGTGAAGGGCAAGCAGAACTGAGTTGAATGTTCTGGTATGCACTTTAAATTGTAAAATGAAATTGTTTCAATAGATAAACCATGAAGATGGGTAACCACTGCACTCTCCATACTCTTTCAGTGGGTGGTTCTTTAAAGAATAATGTCTGCAAATGACCCCTGAATATCATTTTACTTAGAACTATATGAGCAAAGAGCCATTCAGGATCCTTTATTTATGTGAGTGTAGTTGTTATTGTAGCTAAATGCTAATGGGCCTACATGTAGACCCAGTCTTAATCTTAATACTAATTCTAATTCAAATGTTTATGCTTTTGGCAAATGTTTTTGCTGGAAAGAAAAAAAATATATTCCCACCAAATGAAAATGATTAATATTCAAAAGGTCCTTACAAAGGGCCAAATACACACAGACACACAGACACACAGACACACAGACACACACACACACACACACACACACACACACACACACACACACACACAGAAGGTAAGACAGCTCACACTCAGTATGCAAATAAAGCAAGTAGGGCAGACCCATTTGCTCCCTATAGCGATTATAGAGCGAGCACAAAGGCCCATATATCCATACATTATCTTTTCCCCTCTCTCTCTCTCTTTCTCTCTCTCTATCTTTCTTACCCACTCTTGCTCCTTACAAAATGACAGTCGTCAGCACGGGACACAGGGATCATAACATCGCTGAAGCCTGAAAAAGATGCTGAGTGAGTGTGTGTGTGTGTGTGTGAGAGAGAGAGAGAGGGCTAGAGAGAAAAAGAAAGAGAGAGAGAACAAGAAGAAGCAAGAGAGGGATTTAGATAAATAGCAGTGGCTATTTTTTTCTATTTGCACTTGCAGCAGGAGGAAAAAAATACCCTCCAAAGGACATTAGCAGTAAAATCCCGGCTGGCAGACACCTCTTCTGGAATACAACACTTGCTATATGATTTCAATTATCTCTCGTTAGAGGGCTGTTGAGTTTTGACTGTGGGTACTTTCAGACTTTTTCCACCATCACACCTGGTTATATAACTTTTGACTATAATTTTTGGAAAGCTTACTCTGTTAAAAATTCATTGGCGTGTATTTTATCCTGCGTAAAGCTTCTGTCAGTAAGCGGTGGTGGTGGTGGGGATTTTGTCTCCATCTCTTCTCGAAATGTTTTGTTTCTCTTTCCCGATTTCCCTCCACAACGATATCTAGGCCACACTTCACTCTTTCAAACAAACATTTGGAGGCAGCTAAATATAACCCAGCATAATTTACGGCTTGTCCTCTGAGAAACTCTCAGTTTAATGGAGTCACACAGAAGTCTCCTGTTCACGACTCACAGCTCATGCTCTGTTTATTCAAAGACACTTAAGCGCTCTATGTCTCACGCCAATACATGGGATGTTGTCTTAACATTTAATACACTTCCAGTCCATGAGGCACTTTCAGCAGAATCACTACATATACAAACGTTTGTGGACACCTGCTGATCCTGCTGGCATTAGTTTGCCCCTCTTTGCTGCATTACAGCCCTCCACTCTTTTGAGAAGGATTTACCCTAGATGTTGGAACATTGCTGTGAGGATTTGATTGCATTCAGTCACAAGAGCATTAGTACCATCAGGTACTGAAGTTGGATGATTAATTCTGGATTACAAAGTCCATTCCAAGTCATTATAGGTAAAAGATGGAGACACACAATGCCAGAGAACACAGTTCTACAGTCCAATGCTGGGGGTGTGTGTCAGCTGTGTAAAGCACATTTACATTTATTGGCATATAGCTTTGGTGCCAACTCAAATACCCTTCAAATGCCCTTAAACTAGAGCACAGCATCAAGAGTCAGTGCTGATACCTAGATAGAAGATATAATACAAATAATAACATAACATCTAAACAATGGTATAATACACATAAACATTCAAATACAAACATACCACAAGTAGTTAAATTCAGTAACTAGAAGAAGTGTCTCAATACTTTTGGACATAGTTAAAAACATATTTCCTGCACTTAATACTCTTTCTCTTGTATATATTTTAATTTTAATTATGCCTTTTTTCCTTTAATGTTATGATTATGATTCTAATTATTACTTTTACTTTTAAATATACAGTTTTTACTAGTATTTTTAAGATAAAATGAGCTACAAAAATGTGGTAATATATATACTCATCAGTTCAGTTTAAAGAATTTGACTGATAGTAAATTCATTTGATCTGATTATTTTTTAAAGAAATTTCGAAGCATATTAATTGTGAAGTATTAGGCAAAACGTTTGCACTCCATTTAACTGATCTTCTGCATAAACTTGTAAAATTAAAACTTCATTAATCATTAAAACTGTGCAAAAAGTATAGCACAAAAAAGTGTATTTATTTCAGAATGTAAATCCCTGTAGAGGTAAACTTATGTGTTACATATTTTCAGCTATAAATCCACATAGTGTGTCATATATTATTTGACTCTGTGCTTGTACAGTGAAGTGAGGCTCCTTGGACACAAACAGTGACAGGTTTACTAAGACGCCTCACGGCATACTCATCAGCTTTGCCAAACAGTAAAAATCAATAGAGATGAAACATAGTGTTCAGTGGCTCAGATCAATAGCATTTAAAACTCACACACATGCCATACATCGCCACCCAGGTGACAGTGCAGAAACTCATATGTCTGTCTGCGAGCGCGTGTGTATCATATCTTAACGAGACAGTTTATTTCGAGAGGCTGTCTGGAATTCAGCTGCACCCAATTTCATATCTAAAATCAGAAGTATGATTCAGTTGTGAATAATGCATCAAGTGTACATATCATGATGATGAGGAGACTTACACCTGTGGCCCTGTATCAGTTGAGATAGCCCATCATACATACACACACAGGATATAACACACCAATCTTGCTCTGTGGCCTGAATCTCTGCTTCCTTTCTGCACTGACATTTTGATAACAAGTCGTTTCAGAGCTGTTTATTTACAGGGTCCTGGCTGTAAATCTCTCAGGCTTAAACAGTGCATCTCTGCTTCTGCTGCTTGCTTTTGGGTAAAGGTGTTCATTGTGATTTATCTCTGTGCTCACACTAACCAGGTTACAGCAGTCCTCTCCCAAACCACTACTGCTGTCTGCTTGTGAACTAGAGTGAAGAGATGGAAAGTGCAGAGACGTACAAATTCTACCATCATCTAGTGCACACACATATATTATTATTATTATTTTGTCAAGTTGTGACTGACTCTTGGTGGCCACATGAATTGTGCTTCTCTAGAACATCATGTCTTCTGTTTGGGTCTTTGGGTTTTGTAGCAAATTTCATGATTCCTCTGATTGTATCCATTACATTACAATGCATTTAGCGGACACTTTTATCCAAAGCGACTTACAATAGTATAAAAAGTACAAATGCATGTTGAATGCATATCAGTACTCATGGGGAGTAGTTGGGATCACTAGAGCAGGTGCTCTTTGAAGAGTTCGGTTTTTAGGAGTTTCTTGAACCCAGTGAGGGACACCTCTGCTCTAGTGGTGGTAGGCAGCTTGTTCCACCATCTGGGAACTACTGAGGAGAACAGTCTGGATTGCTTTGTGTGAATGTTAGGCAAAGCAAGGTGACGTTCAGTGGAGGAGCGCAGCGACCGGGCAGGGACATAAGCTTTTAGGAGCGAGTGCAGATAAGAGGGAGCCTGCTCTGTCATCACCTTATAGGTGATCGTGCAGGCTTTATGTTTGATCCGGGCAGCAATCGGAAGCCAGTGTAGCTCAATGAGCAGTGGGGTGACATGTGCCCGTTTTGGATGGTTAAAAACCAGATGTGCTGCTGCATTCTGGACCATCTGTAGTGGTTTAATAGTGCAGGCTGGGAGGCCTGTTAGCACAGCGTTGCAGTAATCGAGGCGTGAGATAACCACAGCTTGTACCAAGAGCTGAGTGGCATGTTGCGTTAGGAACGGTCTGATTTGTCTGATATTATAGAGCGCAAAGCGGCAGGACCGTGCAACAGAGGCCACATTATATGTGAACGAAAGCTGATCATCAAACATAACCCCGAGGTTCCTAACAACCTTTGACGGAGAGAGTGAGAGAAAGTCGATCGTCAAGTGAGGTTGTGTTGAATCGACTGTTTTGCGGAGAAGACCAGTAGTTCAGTATCCATCTATCTTGGTCATTTTCCTATTTTATCTTCAACTGTTCCAGAACAACTGTCTTCTCCAGTGAACGTGTTCATCTCATAATGTGCCCAGAACAAAATATCTTCAGTTTGCTTATTTGGGATTCTAGTAAAAGCTGATTTAGTTGAACATTTGTTGATTATTGTTTTGCTGTTCTCTCAAAAGTCTTCATCAAGTTTAAAAGCATCAATATTCTTCATGTCTTGCTTTTTTTTTTGAGCTTTCACATAAAGTACCACAGAGATGACCACAGTCTGGACAGTTCTAGAAAAATCATTTGAAGATCTTCTCCAGTTCCTTCATTCTTGTTCTCCTGAGTGTCAGTCTGTGAACAAAATTATAATCCCCAGGTCCCAGTTTTACCAAGAGCAGTAGTTAACTTAACTGCAGATCAGTACCGGGAGTTAAGGAACATATTTATAAAGATTCTATTTTATTTACTTGTACATTCATTTTTACATTTATTTGACTGTTTTAAGGACTTAAGAATGATACTAATCTCATCTTTTCTCCTCAGAAAGGGAGGGAGTGAAACAATATTAGACTACCCTGTTGTACCTGTAAACGTACATTTACATTGTTGGTACTTTGGGTGACTGAAACATACTTCTGCAGAACCTTTTTTTCTGACCATGTAATATATTTGTATACAACTTCTTTTGCTTCTCTTCTTCCATCCATCCTTTCATGCAATCCTCCATTTATCCAGCTATCCTTTCATCCACTCATCCTATCAACCATCCACGCATCAATCATTTCACTCATCCAACTATCCATCCACCTATGCACACATGCGTCCATCCATCCATCCATGGTCTTGGTTGAACGTATGCTCAGAAAATGATTTATGTCTAGCTCAACATCTCTGCCAGTGAACTGACTTTCATTGTGTAGTTACCTTTACAGCCCAACACTGAGCTGTTTTTGTACTAAGTGTTGTCAGTATTTCCAATGTGAATTCCAAGCCTTTTCGCACGTGCATCTGACTCTTCGCCTCAATCCAGTCTGCACACCTGACAATACCACAGAATCTTTAGACAGAAACTTATACTGACAATATAATTACTAGATGGAGCTGCTGACATACACTAGGTGATTTGGTCATAATGCTCAGTGCACAGAGGAAGTGTTTTCTTATTAACTTTCAGCAGAGGTGGGCTAAAAACTGAACTCAAATAGCCACCACATATACATATTAGTAGTGAAGCCATTTATTATTATTATTATTATTATTATTATTATTATTATTATTATTATTATTATTATTATGGATTATAATTTCACTGGTCTGCTCTCCCTCATTTTCCTCACTGCTGAAATTCCAGGAAAAATGTTTGGCTACCTTTGCTGGATTGGCAACTATAGACAACAAATGTAATGACCATTCACAAAAATTATTTGAATAAAATCATTTCATAACAATGTGCTGTTCTGCCGAACGAACCTGCCTATTAAAATAGTGCAACCAATGTCATCAGTGCAGCATTGCAGTGCATCAGTGCAAAACAGTGCAACCATTCATGCTATGAATACCAGTTTAGATTACTCAGATAGCTAAATTATTCTGGCCCACATGTGGCCCTCATCCCCCATTTCATTTGGCCCACTTGCTGCATGCATTGACAACACTTGGGCGGGCCGCTCCTGGTTGTAAGATGTGGGCCACATATATGCCAGATTAGGGCCACATATCAGCCAAATGTAGGTAACACTGCCATATCTCTGCCAGAAGGGCCACATTTGGTTCACATGCAGTGCCAACAGTGGGCCAGCAGTTCTACCATCAATCCATCCTTCCATGCACTCATCCACTTGTCCAGCTACCCTTTCACCCACTCATCTTATCAACCATCCATCTGTTAATTATATTGCTCATTCAACTATCCATCCACCCATGTATTCATTCGTTCATTCATCCATGCAACCTTCCATACATTGTCTTGGCTGAACATCTACTCATGAAATGATTTATGTCTAGCTCAACATCTCTCCAAGTGAACTGGCTCACATTCTGTTGGTAGCATTGTGTAGAGGCAACAGTATGCAGACAGTACTGAACTGACCATTTAAATGTATCCTTGGCTTGTAAGCGAGAGCTTATTTTAAAATGTGAGGGAAAAATCCGACCCGACAAGTGGCTAAGATCCACACATTTAAAAGTGTGATTGCAAGTAGTAAATGTGTTTGTATTTTAAAAGGGCTGAAAATAAAGTGCCTGATAACACATTGCTGCTGCTTATAGTGTGCAGAGTAACAAAGGCTCCTTATAAAATAATGTGTCTGCTATTTGACCATAACTGTTATTGTGGCTATCATTCTGCTTCTTCTTTTGAAAAGAAGACCCTGTTCAGAGACAAAAAATGACAGAGCCTCAGGCAAAAAGATCAATATCACTTTCTCTCATAAAACACACCTGACACACACACATGGACACACATACATGCACACACACACACACACACACACACACACACACACATAAAGAAATCGAAGCCCCCAGCTGCAGGGTACCTCCTCTCTAGCCCAAACACAGTTAAAGTTTCCTCTCAAAGCTGTGTGATAGTGATTGGTCCCCTAAACAGCTTAATAAATCAGCAAACCACAAACACTCAGCACTAACCAAACACAGTGCTGCCTTTTCTTTACTCTACCTCTGTCTCTCGCTCAGATTTTTGTTACTCAGCCAATGTTTGCAAGTCTGGTGGACCCACCACATCGTTGGGTATTTAGATCAATACAGCCATAACTTCTTTAACATAATTCATGTAAAAATACCAGATGTTTACTTTAGATAGCATGTATAGTTAATATAATACTTGTGTCAGATCATATGTGTCAATAATAGTGCGCTCTGTTTTTTGTTATAAAACATTAAGGGTACTTTCACACCTGAAAGTCTGGACCATGGTCCGAACCAAGGTTCATGTGTTTGTTATTTTGTATATATTTGGTCCAGTTAGGTTTGTTTTCATACTGCATTTTTGCAAGCACACCAAAGACCTTTACTATGACACGTACACGCATTGTCATCATCACCTACCTGCAGTGCATCTTCAGACACTTGACACTGATTGGTTTGTAGAACGATGTGCATCTGATGTTTAATATACTTTTATATACTTTCATACACCTCTGCCACGTTTCTTTAGTTTAGGATGCTTTGTCATCCTCTCATATCCTTTCTCTCTCATCCTCTCAGAAAATAAGCTGCATGTTTCAGCATTTTTGTGCATTTTTCAACCTTTTTACATGTTCATCAGACCAAAATTATATTAAACATGTCGTCTCCTCCTCGCTCCATGTGCTACCACGGCTCATTTTTGCTGCTCTTCCAGTTATTTTACTTCTGTTATTGTTGTTGGATGTTGTTAATGCCTGCGTCAACTTCCTGTATTTGGTTTGAAAGTCCAAACCTTCTAGAAAAGTGGTTTCACACTGCACACAAACCGGACCATGATTCAGTAGATCCGGACCAAGACCACCTCATTTGGTGCACCAGATTTGGCTCCTTTGGTTCAGACTGTAGACCCCTTTCACACCTGCTATTTTAGTTCAGACCAAACTGAAAAGTCCGAAAGACCAGACCAAACAATGTAGGTGTGAAAGCAACCTAAATCAGTGTCAACATATGGGTGGAAAAACATTTTTACCTTGAAATAATCTAAATGAGAAAAAAAAAAGAAACGTAACACATTAATGTCAGTCTAAGGAACACCAGCCTGATTGAAAAGATAATGTATCTATATCAGTCTATGGGGGTAAGTCTGAAAATGAGGTAAATACAACCTCAGATCAAGAACAACACATACATCATGTCATAATTTATTTAACAGAAACCAGGCCAGAATGCAGAAGCAGTGAAAAATTATGTACACCATTACTATAGAGCTACAGATAGACTCTACTACTACTACAGGCAGCAGCGGTCACAGAGGTTAAATAGGGCAGCTGTGACCTGGTGGTTAGGAACCCAGTCTTGTGAGCAGAAGTTCACTGGTTTGATCCCCTGGTAAGACATGACTGAAGTGCCCTTGAAAAATGCACCTGATTCTTAAATTATGAACCCAAATGAATTTTTTTCACAATTATTTTTGGAAATATGAGACCAGATGTGTATCTTTCACCTTATGTTCCCTTTAGTCAGCACGTGGCATATGCATTCCCACCTATGTGAATGTATGCATATATAAAGAACATATTTCTCTCACAGTTGTGGTCAAGATCTGTTTCTGTAGATTGAGTGATCCAATTGTCCTTTTCATGTTAAGCCATTATTGGATCACAATACATGTAATGGATATAAACAGCCTATGTATTACAATCAGACACACATACAAAGTGAATACCACTGATTATCTTCTAGCAGTGGTCCACGTGAAGGTCTGAGATAGACAAGATTTTGGATTCTGGTTATAAACATGCAAGCATGTAGACCTACTTTGACAAGTTACTTATGGCTTGTCAGAACCAGCAAGACTTGTGATGTTTCTGGTCAGTAGTAGTCAGTGTCTACCAACAGTGTTCTGAAACAGCATCTGTGATCTGCAGCAGCGAAGAAATTTTGATTTCAGAGTGGTAGACACACAACTGGCTTAATTCGGTCAGGTTATGGTGTAGTGTGGGCTTGAACATAAATAATTGTTAATGTTATAAAAAATGAAATGTTATAAATATGATTAATTATTAATACATATTAATACATTACTCAACATTTGTATTAATATTTTATTAATAATTATTTGTTATATTAATAACATACTAATAATTTAAGCATTATTAATCATAAAATTATAAAATTTATATTAATTATTAATAAATTGTTAACTATTAATAAACAGTTAAAAAAATGCAGCATAAAATTATCACTGAATTCTGTGTTTCACCATTTAAGTCAACTTCAGTCCAACTCATTATCACCATTCACAGTTATTTGTGGGCCACCGTACTAGACCTCATTTTCATAAAATTATACCTCATTTGTGAGTAAAAATAAGCAGAAATGTTTAATTATTTTAACAATAGTTAAACTTAAAGGCATGTAAATTGATGGCTTATCACAGACTGGTAGACGCAGGCACACAAACACAGATTCAAATGTTAATGTTAATGTTAATGTTAATGGATTTTAATATGAAACCTCTGATATTAAAAGCTATCTAGCTGACGTGACACAGGCAGAACAAACGTACAACATGTTAACAACTTACAGTGGCAGGTGAACGTGGACTGCTGGACAACTTGCAAAACAGGTTTTTAAATCCTGACACTGTTTGATGGAGTGACAGCGGGGACAGCCAATCACATGTTAGCAAAAAAAAAAAAACAGCTGAGCCAATCGATGAGTTTGTGGGCAGTCTAAAGGGAAACAGGCTGCAGATTTCCACTTGTTCCTAGGGCTCTACCTGTCTCCTTTTAATATGTCGTAACATGGTTTTTGGACAGAAAAAACTGCAGGGGACCAAAACTGCCTTTTGAAAAACTGTCCCCCCGTCCCCCCAAATTATGTCCGTGATCTGCAATAGCTTCACCTCACAACATACAGGACTCAAAGTATCTTCTGCAGAAGCCTAGATCCCAGATATGACAGGAAAACTTCAGAGGTCTTGTAAAGTACATGACTCACTGGCTCAGAGCTGTGTTGGTGGTCCAACGTCATATTAGGTTTTAATGTTATGGCTGATCAGAATATGTGAGTGTGTTATCTGCATGTATCAGTTAGTCTCAGTTTCACACTGTTTCACACATTCACATTCCATTAACACCATACGCAGTTATACCTCCCCCAAGTAACACCACACCACCCACCGCAGACAGGCATGTGTGTGTGTGTCACACATGACTGCTGGGTGAGTGATCTGTCCACACTTTACACTGAAACCACACCATCATCGTCTTCTCTCAGATACTGAGTGAGTGTCAAATAATGTCAAATGACTATTCATATCTGAGCTGCCACTGTACATCTCATTTTCACAGTTAATCTAAGGACTTTGCACAGTTCAAGTTCTTAAATATTTTTATTATCTCACATCATGTCATGTTCTGTGTATCTACTGCATTGTATTCAGAGGGGGGTTTGTTATATTTATTTATAATGTATTTTCAATATTTTCAAACGTTAAAGTTTATATCTTTGAGGAAAAGAATCTATGTAGTTCTATATAGTATGTCTTTAATTTCACATGCTTCAACTAGTGACAGCATCTGTTCTGCTTTATGATTGGTCACACCTCTGAATTTAAGGTTTAAGTTGGTGCCAAAAAAGAGAATAATACCTTTAATACTTTAGTTCCTATGCTGGAATATGCTGGACATACTACGACACACCACTATACTTCTAAAACCCAGAGAAATGAGAAATAAAAAATAGATCTCACCAATATCTGTCATTTCTTCTAGACAACAATGAGATCAAATAGAAACATGTTTCATGCTCCCCAAATATTTACAGTACCTTGAAAAAATAAACTCACATAAGTAGTCTCACATGGCTCATGTTTTAGAATATATCTCAGTGAAATTTCACATGTGCTCAGATATGCCAAGAAAATGCCATTCATCTTTACTAAAGACAAGAATTTAAATTTTAACTGAATTTTTTCTCATCCAGGACTAAGAGTTTTCTCACGTTTGATGCTGTGAAGAGCTTAATATTTAAAATCTATTTTTTTTGTCTTATATTGTCCATTAAATCCTTTGAGCTTTCAAAGATCATTTGAGTAATAATATTTAAATGTAGAAAGTTACTCAGTACTTGAGTATTTTTTTTTTAATTATTATTTCATTTCTAGTATTTTGCCAATTTCCCCCCTCCCAATGTAGTAGTAGCCAATTAAGCCATCCCATCCACTAGGGGCTGTCCCCATCACTTTGCAATGTCCCTGATTCTATGAGGGTGAAGACAAGAACAAGCCGTCACTGGGGAGCCAACATGCTTGGAGGAAAGCGCAGGAAACCCAGCTCTGATGGACCAATCAGTAGATGTCTTAGCCAGCTTACATTGTATTGTGAAAGTGATGAGGAGAGGGCAGCATCTACCTGCCCAGAAAAAGCATGGCTAGTTTTTGCTCTCTCAGGCCCCGGCTGACGATGACAAAAAGCATGACCGGGATTCAAACTCTGATCACAGTGTCAGCGTCTTAGCCCACTGAGCCACTAGGGGCCCTATACTTGTCTTCAGGCTGTTCTACCCAACACTGATAGATTCAATTGTTGGGTTTTGAGCCTAGCAGTGCACTGATTTATTTTGTATATTAGTGTTATGCTTTTAAATGGACTTTGTGTATGTTCACTTCTTCTGTATGTTCTTGTAAACACAGGCCCAGTTTCATATGTTACACTATAGCAAATGTTGCTTTGTTGTATTGTACACTTGTATTTTGTTGGGTTGCCAATAAAGTTCTTCTTGATCTTGAACTCTTGATCTTGAGGAGACAATTGGTGTAGTTAGTCTCATGAGGTGTTACCTACATATGCTGTTAATTGATCAGGAAAACTTGTCAACTGTCTATTGGATTGCCTGCTTGACTGAATGCAGTACTTTCAATGTTAATGTCCTGAGCTCAGCCTTAGGTAATGATAGTGACCTTGACTTCCCCTTAGGGATCTCTCTGCACTTCGCTAACCCTTAATTAGCAACACTAATTATTCCATATCAACTAATTACAGACCTGCCAGAATCCAAGTTGAAAGACGTTATCTTACAGTAAGGGAGAGAATGGGAACATGAAAGCGCTGACCTTTTCTTCGTTCGCTTGAAAGCATGTAGCTGTTGGCAGATGCCAGGGTCGATGTCCTGCACAGAACTTCTCTCGCTCATGAATGTCAAAGTCTCTCGTATTGATCCCGCAGTAGCCAGTGTGTGTGAACGCAGACCTATTCAACTTTAAATATTCCCTTTTTTCTGCTCTCAACATCAGAAGCTGGGGTTGTGTCTTACTCAGCAAAACACAGTACATCTGACAATATTCCCTGATCCCATAACATTACTATACAACATGACAGCTCGGCAGAAACGCTCCATATTTATTTTATCATTTCTAATAAAACAAGTGGTGCAGAAATTTGACTGATGCTTTTGGCATATCAGTGTTTAAACATGAATCAAATTCAACACAATCTAAAGCTGTCAATCATTTTGGCTTAAAGGCCTTTACTAGAGAGCATTGAATATGTCTGAAATTTCTTCCATGTATCTGGAGTTTCTTGAGGTGGTTAGTTGCCTAATAGCTTGTATAGCAAATATTGAGTGGTAGACAAGCTTTGCAAAAATCTGATTCAACCTAATAAGAAACTGTAGCAGTTGTTGAGTATGAAATTAAGCTACTGAGCTGGACAATGTAGTAGTAAATGCCAGTGACATTTGATATCATGATGGTGTTAACCTTGCATTTACATTTAGCAGATGCTCTTATCCAGAGCGTGTTACAGTTGGGGGTTAGGTGCCTTGCTCAAGGTAACTTCAGTCCCCTGGCTGGGGATTGAACCAGTGACCTTCTGGTCACTAGACCAGATCCCTAACCATCAGGTTATGGCTGGCCTTAATTTAACTTATGGAAAAATAACACCTAACAAACATTTCCCGAGTGCACATAATGTTAAATGCATAAGACTATAATTATGCCAGCAAGACTCTGTACAGAGCTTGAAAACAGTGTTTAACATGTATTTATTGATTTTTAATGAGAATTGTATTATGGCTTCCATAACAGAGTGCAATGAACAAAGGTGTCAAAAGTATTCACATTTATTATTCAGGTAGATGTATAGATACTAGGGTTTAAAAATACTTTTATAGAAGTTGAAGTATCAACTTAAGTTTTTTAATCAAGTAAAAGTGCAAAATTTCTGGTTTCAAAACAACTTAAAGTATAAAAATAAAAGTAATGTAAGGAAAACCAATGTCATAACTTAGGCTGTGCCACACGGGCATATAGTGCACTACCCCACCCCCAAGATACATTTTTTCTAAAAGTCATAATGACTATAATGTTATAATAAAATGGTAATGTTGAATTTTTTGGGATGTACTGGCTACCTGTTTCAGCTGCATATATGCCCCTTGAAAATGAAAAAATTTTAGTCATTTCAAATATATTAGCAACCAAATATGTGTAGTACTGAGCTTACTGGAGAGTGACGAGACACATAATGTGCAGGTACGATGGATCACTTACCAAAAGGGTATCGGAATGGTATATGTTTATATTTATCATCCAACCACAATCAAATTCATTCTTTCTGGATGGCGCAATTTATGAATTTAAAAATAGGATGTTTTTTGAATGATGACAAACTGAAATGAAATATTTAGAAATAACGAGGCTGTTTTTAAAATGTAAGGAGTAGAAAGTACCAATAATTGCATGAAAATGTAAGTAAGTAGAAGTAAAAAGTCGTCCGAAAATAATTACTCCAGTAAAGTATAGATAACCAACATTTCTACTTAAGTATAGTAACTAAGTATTTGTACTTCGTTACTTGACACCGCTGGCATTGAATTAGCTATTGTACACAATACTGACACAGATAGTCTTTGATGCAAAGATGGTGTAGGACACATCGGTAGTCCAGATCTTACTGCTGTAAACTAAAAAAAATTGGTAATTGGTTGAGACCTCAGGTGAAAGTGTAACAGCATTAAGTCTACCTGGCAGAACTTTCGCTGGGCTTTTATTGTGAAATGAATAAAAACATTACATTTGGATATTTGAATAAAAAAGCAATGTTAAACAATTACTCAAAAGGTTAGAATATTGTGAAAAATTTAACTTGTCTTCATGATTTAATTCAAAAAGATAAACTGTCATTTCATATTTATTGCACGTAAAATGACATTTGATGTGTTTTTATTTTACTGTTGGTCAGGATTGGCTTATATCTCATGAAAATCAAAAATGTAGAATCTCAAATTATTAAAATATTTGATTTTGACTTTGAGTAAATACTATTCAATGGACCAGGTGAATTAAGATACATGTCCTAATTTTAAGTTTTATTTATATTTGGCATGAGAACCAGTTCCTTGGTCAAGTTTCTGCTATGGGATTTAAGTTCTTGTCCAAAATAAATTCTTGCCCAACGGTGTCCACAGAAACAGCAGAAGTGCGGACTTTGAAGTCACTGAGCAGCAAGGCGGGTCCGCAGAAGAAGTGCTGACTCAGCACTAATATGGCTGGCACTGCGTTCTCTTCAGTGAATCTCTCCCTACTCATTAACAGCAGACTCGCTACGCCTGCCCAGAATGGCACTGTGGCTGGGCTGCTAGATAAACCTGAGCTTTTCTCTTGGGGGGGTGAGGTCCACCCTCGGCGGAGACGTGTCAGCTGGGGTCTCAGTAATCTCTGTCTTAATTGGCTGGAGCAGGCCTTGAGCCGGGAGTAATCTTGGTGTTAATTGGTGCTCCTGGGCCCGTGACTGCTGTGTGGAAGGCGAGGTGCCAGAGGCTGCCAGGCCCAGATAAGAACTGGGCGAGAGACAGAGAGCAGAAAAGAGAGGGAGAATGAGAGTGTTAGTGTCCCATTCTCACAGTGCCATGCCCCAGCATGCTCAATGAGGCTACAGAATTGGACAGAGAGGAGATGTAAGACACAGAGCTTTAATGGACAAAGATACTGTATGAATAATTGCTATGGGCAAGCATTAGTCATCAGCAGCACACACTACGTGCAAACTAGCACACACACACACACACACACACACACACACACACACGTGTTAATTCAGCCATTTTAAATTAGTATAGCTTGTCAAATCCAATGCAAATATTTTACACCAAATATTAATGATAAATGACAACACAGTAACTAATATCACTGAAACTTGCCTTGATTAGCAGTTAATATTAGTCTTGCACTAATCACCAGAAAGTCTGGAAGGGTTCATCTTAGCCTGGCCAAGAACCGCCTACTTTGGAAGAAGCCATTTGATTGACATGCAAAGAATTCATCACAAGATGCTCATTTCACATAATGTGTGGGGGCAGGTGATTTTGAAAACATGCTACATGACAGACCCGCTGAATACAAAGTGGTATGTCTTCCAGTGATACATTACAGTTTCTCTATAAAACTGCAAATAAAAGTGAATGAATGTAAAAACTGTGGATTTTTACTATTCAGTGACTATATCATCCTCTGAAATGGTTGTTACTACCCTGTAGAATAGGCCACTGCTGGTTACTTGTACTGTCTTGCTCAGGAGTCTATACCTCCAGCCCTAAAGAGCTGCTGCCCAGTACAGTTTGGTGATTTTTCTGTTCAAACACAACTGATTCAATGCAACAGTTCATTACCAGTTTTAGTAGGTGTGTGTGAACAGGGAGACTATCAAAGTGGACAACAGTTCTCCTGGATTAGAGTTGCCTCTGTTCTAACACAGCTTGACAAGCAAAAGAGCATATGGAAGTGCGTACACATGGCATACATCAGATGGAAGGTCACCTGGCCATCCGGAAGATTCAAGACAACTCCCAATGGGCTTTTATGTATGTGACTCACTCAAAGAAAATGAAAGTAAAGCAAATTAGGAGACACTCTGGCTGATAAAAAAGTCCAATATATGATTAGATGGCTAACACCTACTGTTCAAACTCACATAGGCAACATGCAAATATTGACTATATATATTCCACAAATATTTTGGAGATAGAATGAATACAGTGCACCACCATACATTACAGACTGTCTATCTCTAATGTTCATGCTGTTTTCTGAGATTTAGGGTTGTAATTCTGCTTAAGGTATAAAGGTTAATAAAAGAGGTGTTTAGTTTTTATTCACGGCTAAAATAGAACAACTTAACAATAATGGTTAGACTCACAACATCTACAGCAACATAGAAGAATTTAAAAGGCAGTTGAAGACATACTATTATAAACTGTTTTTTATTATTTATTTGATTTTATTTATGATTTATTTTTAATTAAAATTTTTTATTTTATAGCTGTACTGCTTTTTATTCTGTAATTTCAATTTAAGATAAGATAATCCTTTATTAGTCACACAGTGAGGAAATTCAAGTTGTCACAGCAGCAAAGGGACAGTAAAGCACTCAGCAACAGAAGCAGGCATTAGCATTAGAGAGAAACAACGATATAGAAATTATGGAAACACTTTATAATAACTTTAATTAATAGCTCATTAACTAATGATTAATAACTGTGAACAAATCATTAGTTCATGAGAATTTCATTAACAAATGATTTACTAATGATTTTTTAACATTTGCAAAAATGAACAGTCTTTAGTAACTACATGAACTGTCATTTATAAACATTTATAAACATTTATAAACATTTGTTCATGTTCAAATTTTCATGAAATAATGATTTGTTCACAGTTATTAATCTTTAGTTAATGGCTTATTTACGAAATTTATATCATAAAATATTATATAAAAGTGTTAAATTATATTAAACTTTATATTGTGCATCTAAATGTTCGTGACTGTTGTACATGGAATATCAAAATACTGCACATAATGCTGTATAAATAAATATCACAGTATGGTAATGAATGAATACTGCACATTATATATTTGTAAAAAGACTTGAGACATGTCACTTTATGTGTAATGAATATAAAATATATTATATTATACATACAAACCGGATTCCAAAAAAGTTGGGACACTAAACAAATTGTGAATAAAAACTGAATGCAATGATGTGGAGATGGCAAATGTCAATA
>BRDA01049370.1:0-26575 GCA_036984385.1 Crenuchus spilurus | reverse complement strand
CCCACGGAAGTTTACACAAAAAGATCACTGATTCGCTCATTTAGCTGTCAATCAAAAAGGGATTCAGCCTCAGACACATCAGCCAATCATCATGCCGAAGCTGAGCGTCCGGGCCAGCCGAGGAGCCCACTGCCCCATAGACCCCCAGAGACGCTGAGCGTCCGATGGGCGGGACAAAGGCCAGGATTCATCCAATGGCTCGTCTTGTTTCACTGCACTCTTTGCTTTGCCTTTGAACTCTGTGGACTTTGAGCGTCCACCCTGTTTAAAGCACTGTGAAGCTGCGAGAATGAGTGAGAGGAAAGCCGCGTCGTTACCAGTGATAAGAAGCTGATTCTGAACAAAAGTTGAGCGCCTTGTAGCGCATATTTAGTCAATGACATGTACACACAACAGTATATTATTGATCACTTATTTTTTGACATTTTAGGGGAAGCTGAGCTTCCCTTGCAGTCTTAGAGCATCCGCCACTGGTCTCAGCCTAATCCCTATAAAGTATACCTGTATATCTATCTATCTACAAGAGGTCATGAGACACTCAAAATGTCAGGTGTAAACAGTTGTGTTTGAATGTGCTTTGTAATGTGGTAATATGAGGTGCATGTTAATGCCAGGTATGAAGGGCCTTAGTGTGATGCACACAAGATATGCTATACAAGATAAATCTAATTCCACTTAAAGCTGTGCAAATAAACTCAGAAATACAGTCTCTTAATCCAGAACAGGCAGGTGTCAAGAACTGCTGACTGTGATAGGATAACACCATTTGACTGACAGGTAAAATGCCAGTTGCAGAGTGTTTTGCAGGATGTGTGTGCAATGAAAACATATGCCTTAGGATATGTCGGGTAATGCAAGGATGTTTACATGCCGCTAATGGTCTAAAATTATCTTACAAGGATGGTGTTAACTTAGTGAAAGCCTTAGTTTTAGGTTGTAAACAGTCACATTTTCTGCTGTGTACAAAAACCACAGGAGCTCAAGCCATGAGGGACATGGTGAACAAAACTGAGTGAAGCTTCACTAATCCTCTCTTTTTAATGTGCAGTTTATATCGCATGGTCTGTATCTCTGTGAACAGACTGTCTGAGACTGAAAATGTCTGAAATAGCCTCTGTCAAATACTTTCCCCTGATGATCCAAACACTGTCTTACTAGTTTTCTGAATGACTCATCGGCTAGTAAAAAATCGTACAAGTCAGTGATTAACCCAGAACATTATTAGGGTGGCCAAGATGGGACACAATGTAACTGTAGTTAGAAAAAAAGACCCCAAATATCAACTTGCCTTCATAAAAATTACACTTTTACTTTTTCACAGTAGTAGCATCAAATGGAACAGTGGGAGAAATGAAAAAATAAGTCATGCATGCATTTATTCCCCTTGGATCTGCCACTGGTAAAAGCCCTACTAATCAAACTTTCTCAAACCCAAGGATTCTATTGATTTTATACAACCAAAGAAACTCTACAGGAACAAATGTATTGCACATTATTACAATGTAAGGAATTTTTACAGTAAAAGGTAACGTATACAAAAGTGTTTTAATTAAGTTGTTATTTGAAAAAAGGAATTGATCACAAAAGGTTTTGCAGAACTGAGTCATAATTTGATAAAGGATCTGTTCTCAGTTGGCTGAATCATAAAACAATAAGATCTGATGAAATGCAGGTGTAACTGGCTTTAATTAAGAGTTGTGAAGTCAGTTGAAGCTTTTTCTAAGTAGAGGATGATGTTATGTTAATCACTGCAAATGATGATTATAATATAGGTGCAACAGATAAAGTTGAAAATGACAGAGTGAGAGACAGTAGCAGTCCCAAACGTAGCCTTCATGGGCTCCAAGAAGTTCTTCTATTATCATGAGTAATACTTCTAATGTTTTTACTTATAGTAATAAAAAATCACATTTTTAGATTGTGATTGAATTATTTATTTTATTATTTCTGAATTTAAACAATACTATTTTCTTGATCATTACTTCTTTAAAAGACTACCCCAACAGTATTAGCTGATTATAAACACTATTTGGATTCAACAGCCTGACTTACAGAGGGAAGTCAAGTGATACATATTCATACATTCATTATCATATCCATCTAATCCTAGTCAGGGTCATTGTTAAGCCCCTACTCGTTCACCGGGTATTACCTGATACATATTTGTTCTATAAAATACCAAAAACATACATTACCTTCACATTACCAAGAGTGGAAATGCCATTCTTATGGCAAAGTGTCTTTGAAATGACCTTTCTGACAACTGATTAAATAAATCTAAAAAATCAAGTGATATAGTTACACATTTTATACTATGTACTAATATAATAACCTAATAACTAATAACTAATATAACCATACAAATAGTCTGTCTTGTTTTGTATGTATCAAATCACCTGAGTAATCAAAACACAAGGTTCCCACGGGGTCTTAAAAAGTCTTAAAAAGTCTAAAATTCAAAACTTTAAATTTAAGGCCTTAAAAAGTCTTAAAAACTGCCAGATACCCATCCAAGGTCTTAAATTAAATTGATTAAAGTCTTACATTTTTACTTTTAATTCCAGAAAAGTGTAGTCTAATCGGACGTTAATTTTGCTAACTTCTACTGACATCGACTAACTGTAAATGTAGTTCTGTTCTCTGTGTTTCTCAGGGGGGACTACCGCTTTGGGGAACTACAAAGTCCATGATAACCTCATAACACGTCTGTTGCCAACAGTGTTGCCAAATCCACTTATTATAAGTGACGTAGGGCTTGTTTTTTCTAAAGTCGCTTGCAAATCTCACAGGTTGTGGTTTTTTTGGGCTTGTTTTTGAACGTGAAATTGTTTATTGTGACCCAGGGAAAACCGGGTCAAAGTCTTTTTTTTTCTTCAAATATGAGTTATTAGCATATTTGTAAAGACTACCGCTAACACCAGCATTCCCACGTTTTTTGAGATTCTTGATTCCCCTCCTCCCTCTTGTGGGCCCATGATTTTTGAGATTCTTGATCCCCCCTCCCTCTTGTGGGCTATCAGGTACCAGCTACTGTTATGTAAATGATTGCCGGGATTCCATACCCCAGTCTTCTCTGATAATAGTATGAAAAATCATGAAACACCTAGTTACATGAAATGTATGTATGTTTTGCTTCTGCTCTTTTTTGTTCTTCAACATTCACTGTATAATATGCAATAATAAGTAAATGTATGATAACCATGTAATTTGTGTCATTACAGAAAAAATAAACCATATTTTGTTGTTGTAATTTAGAATAAAATGTCATTTTAGTGGAGACTGTAAATGCTTGTACATACTCTGTATATAATATTATAAATATTATACATAATTATATAATTACATGCCAAGTTTTGTTTTTGATCAAAATATGTACTATGATAGATATCTGAGACTATTATCTTTCATTTACAGCAATACAACCAAGTGGCTAAGTTTTGTCGCTAATATGAGAGACAGGCTGAACAACACCATATCTCAATAAGTTGCCCAGCGACTTTGGCCTGGTTTTCCCTGACAGGGTCACATTTGGGCTTGACTTTCTTTGCGTGAAACTCCTATCTCCCAGCTCGCCATGCAACAAGCTAATACATAACACTAACACTCCTAATATTGTAGCAATTTCTCAGACAGGGTTTTTTTCTGTTTTTGCAGCTTATGGATGGTTTGTTTCACCTCTCTATATAGAATTAGAATGTTTTTGGCAATTTGTTGTGTTGGTCTTAAATTTCACTGAGAATGGTCTTAAAATGTCTTAATAAGGTCTTAAATTTAACTCACTGAAACCTGCAAGAACCCTGAAAACATCAAATGACACAAACACAGAAGAGCTAATTAGCTTTTTGGGAGTTTGTTAATGTTGTGATAATAAAAGTTAATGTTACTGACAATACAATTAGCATTGGTATGCAAACTCTTAGTTGATATGATATCCAAATAAATCCATTAATGCTAATCACAGGTGCCTGCAGCCAAGATTGTTATCTCATTTATAACCATAGATATACACTGGCTTAAATAGTTTCTGGCTGTCAAATTAAATTCGATATCATCTCTACTAGCCCTTAAAATGATCACTTCTCAGGAATATAATGTTGACCAGCCCTGGCTAGCACCAGATATTAAAGTGTGTGAGATATTAAAAAGACTTATAGAACTTATAGAAGTTGAAGTATCAACTTAAGCTTTTTACTCAAGTAAAAGTGCAAAAGTACTGGTTTCAAAATTACTTAAAGTATAAAAGTAAAAGTAATGTAAGGAAAACAAATGCCAACACTTAGGCTGTGCCACAGGGGCATATAGTGCACTACCCCACCCCCCACCCCCAAAATATTTTTTTTCTAAAAGCCGTAATGACTATAATGTTATATTAAAATGGTAATGTTGACATTTTTTTTGGATGTACTGGCTACCTGTTTCAGCTGCATATGTGCCTCTTAAAAATGAAAACATTTTAGTCATTTCAAATATATTAGTGGACCATATATGTGTAGTACTGAGCTTACTGGAGAGTGATGACACAGGTGACGTGCAGGTGCAATGGATCGCTTAACCAATAGGGTATCAGAATGGTTTATGTTTATACTTATCATCCAACCACAATCACATTCACTCTTTCTGGATGGCACAGTTTATCAGGATAGGATGTTTTTTGAATGATGACAAACCAAAATGAAATACGTAGAAATAACGAGGCTGTTTTTAAAATGTAAGGAGTAGAAAGTACCGATAACTGCATAAAAATGTAAGTAGAAGTAAAAAGTCATCTGAAAATAATTACTCCAGTAAAGTATAGATAACCAAGATTTCTACTTAAGTATAGTAACAAAGTATTTGTACGTCATTACTTGACACCTTTGATCTTTAGCAAGGAAACACTGAGATTCTGTCAAGTTCAGTTTGGAATGAGGACAAAGGCGCAGGACTAGAAATGAAGTGAATTTTAATAAAGGAGTGCTAAGGTTTACATAAGCCGACACAGACTGAGAAACAACCAAACTAAAGACATAAAACAGAAGACTAGCAACTAGAACAAGATCACAGAGGGAATATATACACTAAGGGAAATGAACATCAGGTGGAAACAATCAGGGGCGGGGCTCGACAGGACTGAAAACTTAAAGGGCCAGTGACGTATAAACAAATACCAGGACAGATCATGACAGATCCAATTACATGAAATGCTGGTTGGAGTTATTCCAACAATTTATAATATTTCCAGGATTTCCAGGATTATTTGGATGTTGGAATAAAGATACTCTTTAAACAAACTGAAGAACCTCTCGTAAAAATATGTTTTGTGTCTGATGTTTTTTCATCTAACATTGTATTTTGCATTCACAGTGTTCACATGTAATAATAGAGAATGTCATGCTTTATTCATGGCACTGTATCATCTAAAATCATTTATCTTACAAAACTGAACCTCATAGACCTTTCAATGTACATTTGTATTGTTTGTACCTGTGCACTGCAATTTTTCTCTGTCAGTGTACTACTTTGCCTCATGCGGGGTTCTTCTTGATACAGAATATCAAATGACACCATGCTATATACTTGAAATAGACTGTATCTACGATTATGGCTTCTTATTGGATTTCTGCACAGCACGGACTAATGTGTAGAACATCCAGTATGACTTCTGTGGTATAAAAATAAAAATCACATTGGTAAAGGGTGCTGAATACAGTCGCACAGTATTTATCATCTTATTTCAGCTAAATAAAACTGAAGCTAATGTTAACTGCAAAGTTTCATTAGTGAAATGTATTGGAGGTCATACCTGGAGGTACCAAGTCGTGTGTCAGTGTAATGGGATTACTTTTCCTGTACAAAAGTAATGTAACCCATTACAGTTTGAATTCTAAACACATTAGTGTGTTATTTGCTGTCACATAGTCTTCCAAACTCTCACTTAGATGAGGGGAACGCTCTAGGTTTGCGTTCCCCTTCCAAGTCTGAGAAACTGAACACTCTGCTCATGGGCTCAATGGACTAAAGTGCTGTTAGTGTTAAGGTGATGATCTGAGGATCGTGAGTTCAAATCCCAGGTCATGCTGCTTGACATCGCCAGCCAGGACCCGAGAGAGCAAAAATGGCTGTGCTCTCTCTGTGCAGGTAAGATGGCACTACTAAGTAATGTCAGGTGTCTGCCAGGTGATCCATCAGAACAGGGATTCCTCCACTTTCCTCCAAGCATGTTGGCTGCCCGGCTTTGGTGAATTGGCAACAGTTCAAAAAGAGGCGATGGCTTGACTTCACATGCATCAGAGGAGGCCTGTGTTAGTTTGCACCCTCCTAGAGTCAGGAACATTACAGCTGATGGGGAGAGTCAATGAATGGGTGGGTTGATTGGCTACCAACACATTGGGGAGAAAATCAGGTAAAAAAAAAAAAAACACTCTCGGCCATCATTGGTTGGATCAGGTTGGTGTTCAGTTTTGGCTTCACCTTCTCCTTCATCTAGATCGGACCTGTCCCCTTGGGATCTTGCTTGTATTTTGTCTGTGGGCATACATACTTGGAACATCCTAAATAAAGTAACACAACACCTGCATCCCTCCTCATTCATAACAGTTGTGTTACACAGAAATTTGTGAAGCATTTAAAATTTAAATTATTGCATGACTTCAGTACAACATCATTGCAGGAAAAAAACTATTTTCCATCTCCATCAACTCATAAACTGATGAATAAATGAAATGAAATAAATTAAAATAAAAGAGTACAGCACAATAAACCTATATAGTGTAGGACTACTGGTAAGCAGAAACAACCTTAAAGTCCCCTCAAACCTCCCAAAAAGCCCCTTCATGTCTCCAATATGCAAAATGAAGACACCAAGGAAGGTTCATTTCATTAGGTCATGAGGGCAAGATGTTTTCATTGCCTGCCAGCTCATCTCCACAAAACTAACTAAAAGCCCAACACACTCAGGCCATAAATCAATGTTGATGCTCAAGGTATCTCTAAAGGGGGGGGGGGCAGCACACCAGTTACTTTGTGTTCACACCAGCAATGATGCAATGCAACAAAGCAGCCATGTCATTTGTTTTCAAAGAGAGCTGGCAATTTCTGGTGATAGGAGGGCGAGTGAACAATGGTAAGGTGAAGTGGGTGGAGCCAGTAATGTTACAAAATTGAGCAAAGTTTAACGTTATGCAAATTAGGAGCATATCAATGTATCAACCACCATAAGGAATCAAGCAGGGTGGCAGATGCTTTATCACTGGCATGGCATATGCTGTATTTATTGTGTGTATTAAAATGTATTTCAGTGTACTTTTCTGAATCATGTGTGAAATATGCCAAACCAGACATTTTTGATGAAATATAAAATCACATGTAAAACAGTCAGACACAAGAGTGGTTTGATATGGTATGATATAAAGTTACCTGATATTAATTTTATCCCGTTATCACAGAAAAGGCCAATGGAACTTGTTACCACTGAAATACTATTCCGAACATCTCCCAGTTCCAGGTTAAAGCATTTAGTGTTTCCTGTTTTTATTGGAGTTACTGTCTCTATTGTCCAGGGAAGACTTTTTACAAGATTCTGAAGAATTGCTGATATGATTTGATTACATTCAATGACAACAGCATTAGTGAGGTCAGGATGCTGGATGATCACCTGCATACCTAATCCCCAACTCAACCCAAAGGTATTGGATGGAACTCCATGAGAACACAGTTCCACTTCATTTTCCACTTCTTATACTTCTAGTCCATGTGTGGCATTATTCAAGGTGATAAGTTCATATTTATCTGTTCAAGTAAATCATATTGCATTAGCAAACAAGCTGTGTATATATGTAAATATGTATGTATATGGTGATCACTGAGACCTTTCTCATTGTTTCTGTGTTCATTATAAAGGTTAACTGGTCCATTGTGATGTGATGATTGCTCTCTACCACTCGTTGGAGTTGTCATTCAACAATGGTGACATATGGTGATAGACTGGTTAACCAGGTTTATGCTGTTGGGAGGGCCTCAGTGTACTAGAAGTCCATTCTTGGTATACCTTCACTACTGCAGCTCCCATAGATAGCAGTTTTCAGAATGCTGCCAACCTTCACCCGGTGCCATATTATCATGACCTTTTAGACATCAATCAAATCAAACCATGGCATCTGTGACATCCTGGGTTGAGTTCAGTCCAAACCAGGGGTGGTCATAATATTCTGATATTACTGTGTGTATAGATCCAAAAAATGTAGATAAAAATGACTTTTAGACAGCATACGTCATACCTGTTCAGTGTAGTGGTTGTGATGTTCTTTTGTATGCAGAAATGGTAGCCTGTTCGGGATAATTTTCTCTACTTGATTCACAGAAGGATCTGTAATTTGTCTGACTTATAGTCTTGCTCATGACAAAAATATTTGTGTTAAATCTAAGTTGGACAAAATCCTTTGTTTGATCATGTCGCCTTGCAAGCTGTCATGGTATTAACTCATTTCAAAGATAGTCACTGATAAAGCTTTTATTGGCATGAAATGTTTTGATTGTGCCAGTCAAAATATTTCCATATGTCACTATTACTACAAGCTTGGCTTCTGCATTGTTATTGCACCGCTCTCTGCCCATACATGGGCTGCTCTTTAAATGTATTTTAGTGATGCACTGCACATGTTAAATAAGTATACGTGTAAATTATGTAAAATAAATGTAATTATGTTCTTAATGGAATAGCATGCTAGACTGAATTGACTCTATTGGAAGTATAATTCTAGCACTCTATTCCATTTTTTTGTGTAATTAATTCAAAGAGTAATTAGTTATGGTTGTGTCATCTGTGCTGTGGCCAGAAGTAGACTGATATAGCATTGCGTTTCAAAAACAAGGCTTTTTAACAAAACTGAAAATACTGTGGCAAGAAAACAAAAATGGGACTTAGCTGTGAAATGACACTAAAGACAAAAACAGCATGAATACGTAAATAAACGTGATGACCTGAAGACATATAATGACTGACAAGGACTGTGACACATGAGGAAGCTTAAATATCAAACATAATCAAATGGGGATGAACAAGCAGGGTTCTGAGATGAGACTAGACAGATGCTGACAATAGAAAGGGCATGACATAGAGACATGACATGTATGTAAACAAAAGAGCACATGGAGACAAGATGGCACATGGAAAACATAAACACAGAGCATGTGACAGGACCGAGACAGGGCTGTGACAGGAGGTTTTACAGGTTGATATTCATATGAAAATATTTAGAAGTATCTGGGTTTATTAAACTTGAAAGGATACCACATTACTGTTTTTTTTTACAGTTAGAATTTATACTTTGTTTATATGATATTTCTCAGTCAGGGTGCTGGAAAGTACACAAGTTAAAACGATTAATCAACCACTGTTTGTGTTCTACACTGAAAGAACATAACTGCTGTTAACCACTGTTTAATCATCTCTCTTTCACTGACTAAAAGGTACTGAACATGTACATTTTTATATCACCAAGTACATATTTATCAAGCTTCTTGTAATAAGAATACTGACTTAGGATCAGCTTATGTCTTTTAAGTTACACTTATTACAGCTACATGAGACCTGATCCTAGATCAAAGTTCCTTTCCTGAGATTATTGAGAAATATGTGCCAATGCAAAATGTACCTTTAAAGGTACGGCACAGTCTTTACAGTCCACTTATGTATGTTAAAGGTTCACTACATTCACTTTTCCAGATAAATGAAAATTGTGTTTTCATTTTTTAAAACTTTTTTATCTTCTAACCTTTTTAAATCAGGAGCAGAATGAGTGGAGCCAGGAAAAATTCAAATAAATAGACAAGGTATTGATGCAATAGCTGAAGTGATAACCTTGAAGACATGACCACTCCAGTGACAAGTCAAGCTAGAAATGTGATGTTAAGAGTCTTATACTATGAATTAATTACTTGTGGTGATGTACTTCACACTTGCTGGAAAAAATCAAGTAACAATGTGCATTTTATACTATAGTTTAATAATTTTTCCACTTTAATATTTTTTTATTTTATTTCTTATTTTATTTAAATTTTATTCTATTAAATATTTATTTATGGATTTTTTTTCTAAATTAATTGGCTTTGTACGAATCCATCATATAAAAATGTTAAGTTCCATTGTTCATCCTATTTATGATTTATTAAAACATAAATAATTGAAATCCTGCTTACTAATGGGCAGTTGTCTTAATAATAACCACATGTTCAAAGCACTTTACATTCTGAATGTTTGTACAGCCAGCCTGATGTACATTTTCAGCTTTCTGACATTATCATTTGACTGCCTCTTACGTCATTGATGATGTAGTCTCCTGGAACTAAGCTTCCAATCCCAAGTTTAGATGTATAGTCTGAATCACAAAAACTTAACAACGCAGTTTGCGAACATTTGTTGGAACTACGGTTTTGGGAAACACTTGAGTCACTTAACGATGGATCGGACGATATAAGTTACCAACGCAGTTACCTCAGTAGTTCCAACTATAGTTTTGGGAAACACTTCCATTACAACTGCATAGTTCCAAATATGTAAGTTCCTAAAGTACTTAGCAACTATGCTTTTGGGAAATGCACTCCAGGTTCCTTATAATGAAAACTATTCTGTCTGTTCAGGTAAGAACATTGAGAATTATGTCATATGACTACAGAGGGTTCATTAACACCTCACACCTCTGCAGAGAAATAGCAGGAAGTAAACAGAATCACTTAGCAACGACCTTTTCACACACTAAACAAAATTATCTCAGAATAGCAATCAAAACACTAATGGTGAGAGATTCTGCTCATCCATATACAAATCAAGGTACAAAAAGGCTTTATGTTTTTTTGTAAAAAAGGAAATATGCATTATCTAACATAAACATAACAACTATACAGAATTGACAATTTCATCAGAAAAAATTAATCACACTTATAATTACTTTTAAATTTAAACTTCTGTCTTAGTCAGATAGGCCTTTACTTTTATCTGACTCACTAAAAGAGCTGACTCACTAAAAGACAGAGTGAGAATGCTGTTTTAAAATCAATTCCAGAGAAGTATTTTTGTATTACACTTGAAAGGTCTGTAGATCACAATTTCAATACATGTACATGACCATACACATAGACAGAGATCTTCCTTAACCCTTTTAAACAGAGTTACTATATCTTATGACTTATAATTCTATAAATACATAGACTGCGGTGAAAACTGTCTATCATGAAGTTGCAGGAGTGAGTAATAGCAGTCTGAAGTTGCTCGTGGGATTGGTCCATTTTAAAGACAAATGCAATAAAAACCACTATGAACAAACTACATTGTTGATGAAATAATTGTGTACTGTGATATTCAAAATAAATTATATTGAGTTGCCATGATTTACATCAGGTGCTGTAAAAGACAGAAATATCAAAGAATTAGGCTAGAGACATCCAAGACATGTTTTGTGAAACCAACATTGATTCCTTTAGACATTTTGAATCTATACACTTTAAAGTAAGACCTCAATGTATTACTTTATATATTACTGGACGTACATATATACTAAGGATGTATATCTTGACCACTAAGGTTGAATCGATACGCATCTCGATACACTGCCACCGATACAATATAATTGCGATACACTGAAACCACTTGTCAATATGATGCAATACAAATCACTCCTGTGTACGATACAATGCAATTCAAAAATGATTTGATAACGATATGACTTAATTATGAGAGGATTCGGTTTGATAACTGATAATTTGATACAGTTAGTTGAGGTTTGAGGATGTATTGGCCTAACCCATCAGTTTTCTTAACTCAATAGCACAATTCTGCTTTACTCTCTGTAACAATTTGAGGGATGTATGCATCTGCTTGTTTTTAATGTAACAAAACCAATACATAATATAATAAATTGCATAATTCAGTATATTCAGACAGAGCATTACAATGTATTCAATTGAATTATTCACTTATATTCTCCGTCTATATTTATACAAAATGTATAAGACATATAAGATGAACAGTTTTCAAAAGTACAGTATTAACAATGTGCATAGTGAAAATTATGATCTGCATCACATACTACTGTCCCCTTGACTTATCTGCTACACAAGGTTTCAGGTAGTTGACTGACTGAGTAGTGAACATAAATGGCTGTAATTCCATTTTACAAAGAATTAAAATTACTACTAATGTGCTACTAACGTATTTGATAGCCCCACGGCATTGTTTGCATATTGCCTGCATCTTGTCAAGAAGACTACCTCGCTTAAAAAACCAGAAATACTGCCACACGTTTGATTTGTGTGTCTTTTTGGTGCATTAAGTTTCTTTGTCATTGCTAATGCTCTCGTTTCCCTCCATCAAAAAATTAATAGATAAAAAATATGTTGCTTCGGAAAATACGTCAGAATAAGGCATAGATACTGGAAAACATTCACCCGATATAACCAGGGTATTTGCCAATGCAAAAAGGCTGGAGGCAATGCACCGTAAATTCTCCCGCAAATTAAACCCAATGCACCTTGAATCTACTGGTGCAGTATCGCAGACATGTGTGCCGAATCACCGATGTGAATTGGTGAATCTCCCCCATCCCTGATATACATATACGTGTGTGTGTGTATGTGTGGGTGTGCATGTAATTTTTTTTTAATAATATTGAATTACTGCAATAGATTTCACATCCATAATTATTGAAGTCCTGTTTAACTTGGTTGACATGATGGGAATTATGTAAAGTAATGTAAAAATATTGCAAAAATAAACATTTACTGCAGCTTATTGACAAAAAGCAGTGATTAAGCCTCCAGTAAATATTCTTTATTATCTATTATGTAAGTCTTTGCATTTTAATCACAGCAATTAATGCCCTGAAATAGGCATTCCGATTTCGTGCCCTCTCTCCTTCTCCATGTTAATTTATTTTTATTTTTTTGTTGGTGTAAATTGAGCCGGATAACATTATTGAAGGAGTTCATATTAAGGTCACAAAACTCTTGCATGAACTTTTTAATCCCTCCCATCTCCCCCAAGTCTCTCTTTAATAGCCTCATTTCAAAGACAATGAGGATTTTAAATGTCATGTCATTTAATTTCCTGTCCTCCCTTTTCTTAATCCAACAGGAAATAAAGAAATAACATCATAAAGGCACTAACAAAGAGAGAGGACATACACCAGAAGATTAGACTGGGCCATTCATTCGCCTGTATAAAGTTTTAGACCATTACATCAGGGAGACAGTAGGGCACTCATTTATGGATGATTGGTAGGACAACTCCATGGTTTTTCTTTTTAATTTAAGGAAACCCTGAGTAAGTGAGTCTTGCACTGCATTTCTACTTAATTAGTTCATGTCTGAGCCAGTCAACTGGGCTCCTCCTCTATACAAATGATGACTGTGTTTGGCTGTAATTCTTTGTGCTTCTCACAGTATTATGTTTTTGATATGGTTAGGCATCAGGTAATTGTTTTTCAATATGCACAGCATTGAAAGTTTAATAGGTATAACAACAAATGAAATTGGGATGTTCAGCTCAGGTGCATGAATCACTTTGAGCAAAATTTGTTAGTATCATTTGAATATCTAGTTGACATCATGCCATTAACAGTTTTTGATGATGCAAGTGATTGTTCCAGTGGGTGAACCTAATTGACAGACAGCTGTGCTGTGTTAAAGTGTGCCATGCGAGATATTTCTTAAGCACTGCAAAAAGGCTCTACAATGAGTATCCTTAATTTAGAGTAAGCACTGATCTCCTGCTATCTCAACTGTGCTGAATCAATATGCAGAATACTGTAAGAGACTGACCAAGAGCAGAAGACCAAATCAGACTACTTGTATGCACAGGAACTAACTAACGTACATCCTGGCTATGCCAGCTGGTTATTCAATTAGAGCGAATATACTTTTAAATAGTGCTCTCAAAGCTAAACATTCCAAAAAGAGTTACTACAGATGAGGTTCCTTGATATCTTAAATAACGATGATGCATTCATTACGAGCTGGACTGTAAATGAGATGTGTGAATATATATATTTTAGGGGTGTGCATCTGTCCAATAAATGATGATCCAATATATATCTTGATTTATGTGGTATGATACAATTCCGAAATGATATATTTTAAATTAGACCGACTCAGTTTGATTCGATTGAGTAGAATTTTGATTCGATTGAGTAGGGGGAGGGGGGAGCAGCAGCAGCAGCAAGCACATCAGCAACAGCAAACCGATTGACAGCTATTTAATTGGGCCATTGGCCGGTTTATGCTACAAATAGACTGTTTCAATAGTCCATGTACCGATGTATTCACATCACTGAAGTCAAAACCGGATTTCCGATTCAAATCAGGTTTTTTTTTTTTACACACCTTTTATATATATATATATATATATATATATATATATATATATATATATATATATATATATATATATATATATAATTTTAAATGTACAGAACATCTATATAATATAATGGTGATTCATATTCCAATTCAACATTTTTCACAGAACTGTGCATTTTAGCAATTTGGGTTTGTTTAATGTTGTTCTGCAAACAGCATGTCTGTCATATCTGATGAGTTGATATAGGATTCAATATTATGATTTTTTTTCTTCGCATTGTGAAATATTCTGTGCAACTAATCACTTACCCAAGCTGTATGTAGTTTATCAGTCAAAACATGACTGTATTTAAAATGTTGCTGCCACACCCTTGTCCATGTCTTAGTCTTGTGTCCATGTGCTGTTTTGTTTACATTCTGTTGTCTCTGCCCTTGCCATGTCAAGCCATGTTTCATCATTGGCTACACATGTCTTGTCATTGCCCTGCTCTGAATACGTTTGGTTTAAATGTTCCCTTGTGTCTCACAATCCTAATCCATCATTGTATTTGGATCATTGCATCCACTCATTTAATGTCTTCACAGTCAAGTGTATTTTCATCCACAGCAACAGTTTTGTTTTGATTCATAGATTCAGTTGTGAAATAAAGTCTCTCTACACAGCATGTGTCTCCTCTAACCCTCATTAATAATAATAATAATAATAATAATAATAATAATAATAATAATAATAATAATAATAATAATAATATAAGGGAAATAATGTTTTCTATTATAATTTAAAAATTATTTCAAAGGCTTGCTAAATCCAGATTTTTTACAAATTGATAATTATTTTGCAATGAAGCTCTTCAGTTATGCTTTAATTTTAAGAGATAAATGTAAATGTAGTAAATGATCTTCTCTTACTTGTGTTTCTGTTTTTGGATGCACAGAATGCTACAGTGCGTCTGGTGCGTGGTGCTGTTCTTCTCCTTAATTAAACATTAATTGCACCAAGCAGAGTGAGAACTCAGGTGGGCTGTGCAGCACACATTTATTACATACAAGTCTGATGGAAACAACATGCTGCCCAGAAACGGATGCCCACCACTAGCAACACAGTGAAGTCCCCACTGAGAGAGAGATGAATAATTATTCTAAATATTAGCAGCAGTCAGTCTTGGGGAAAAAAAAAGAAAAATAAATAAATAATAAAAAAAACAAAGGAAGAAATGCAATGCCCTCAGCAGCAAGGTAGACAAACGACAGCTGTGAGATGAAAAAGAGAGAAATCACTGGAGCTTTCTCTCACTCTCCCAGGAAGCCACACAAAAAGAGCAAAACAATCAAAATATGCAAATATATAGCACAGAATGCAAACAGAAGAATAAATCATTTAGAATAATGGCACACGGATGGAATTTATCTATATCAGCATTGTTTATAGAGGAACATCTTAAAGATATCAGTTAATGGCCTTTACCCTGGTATATGCAGTGATACCACCTGGAATTCTTGAAATGAGGTTTTCTTTTTTTAGTGTAGTTCAGCAATTCAGTTCTTTAAAGAACCAACCCTTGAACAATCTTTAGCAATCCAAAAGTAGTGCTTCTTTGACATTGTTCCAAAGAACCTTTTCTGGCACCTTTATAGCTGTATGGTTGATGGTCTCACTTTCGGTACTTTGTAGTGCTATTGTTTGTGAAACTGACTCACTCTGCTGTCAGTTCTATTATTACTCAAGCTAAGATTTATGTTAGAAAGACAGCACTCAGAGAGAGAGAGAGACAGACAGAGAGACAGAGAGAGAGAGAGATATCACGACAAGTGTCTGAACTCTGTCTGCAGAGAGAGAGAGAGAAAGGAGAGTCATTCTAAGAAAGAGATTGTTATAGGAAATGTGTATAAAGTGAAGGAAGAACGATCCTGCTCTGAGTAGAGAGAATCAAGAGCTCTCTTAAAAGCAAATGCTACATGTAGGACCTTATGAAGTTCTCAGCTGTGCTCCAGGTGTTATAAATATTTCCATAGATCATAAATGGCAATAAAATAAAATAAAATAAAATAAAATAAAATAAAATAAAATAAACAGGAAACAGGAACTATTTGATCTTGTTCACATCACATAAGAGATGTGGTGAAAGAAAGCAGTAAGTCACTCAAGCACTCAAGGTTATGTATTATAGTGATTTGATCACAAAGGCGTATTTGGCTTCTTTCATCCTGTTCTTCAATGGTCAGGACCACCACAGGACAGGCATTTTGCTCAGCACTGCAGTGACACTGACAAGGTGGTGGTGGTGCATTAGTGTGTGTTAGTGCTGGTGTGAGTGGATCATGGTGCTGAAGATTTTAAACACTATGGTAAACATTATTTTTGGTCATCATTATTTCGTGTTGGTACTGTGGGGGACCTGATAATTGAAGAACAGAGTGAAAAAAGGTTATATATATATATATATATATATATATATATATATATATATATATATATAAATGTATACAGAGAAACAGATGGAAAGTTCACCTGTATGGTTAGTGGACCTGATAACAGACATAGATATAAATGATGATATAGTGTAGCAAAGGTGGGGGACTTGAGTCTCATGACTGGTCTTGAGTCAGACTCGAGTCGCAGTTTTGAGGACTTGAGACTTGCTTGACTAATGCTGGTAAAAGATTCGACTTGACGATCTTTATGACTTGAGACTTGACTTAGACCTGAGACAGATGACTCTAAAAGACTTGATTTTTTTAACTATATGCAATTTTTGTCATTTCAAAACAAAGTTAGATTACATTAGAATATTTTATTTTGAAGCATGATCGGCTGATTTTACAGTGCATGCAGCACGCAGAACTCTAAACAGCAGCAATAACGAGCGGTAGTAGCACATGGAGCGAGGAGACCAAATGTTTAATATAATTTTTGTCTGATGAACATGTGAACAGTCAGCTTAAAAACACACGGAATACTGACACGTGCAGCTTATTTTCTGAGATAATGAGAGAGAAAGGATATAACAGGATGACAGAGCAACCTAAACTAATGAAATTGCCACGCACACCAAGTAAGTGATGACAACAGTACGTGGGCGTGTCATGATAAAAGTCCTTGGCGTGCTTGCAAAAATGCAGTGTGACAACAAACCTAACCGGACAAAAATGTATACAAAATAACAAACATACAAAATGTATTAAAAAAACACATGTGGTTTTTGTATGCCACATGCTATTGTTATTTTGTTCTGTTCATATCTACACTGTCTAGCAACCTTGACATCTAGCATATGTAAAGATTAGATTGCTTACATTTGAAAGTTATGCTAAAGTTAAATATTTCTTTAATGTTGTGGCAGAGATGTTTGCTAGTGTGGATATGAAATGGACAAAATAGCATGAATAGTGTGTGGCATACTAACAACATTATATGAATGTTTTCATGGTTTGATGTAATGTTTTGTAATGTTTGTTATATTAACATTTCAGACATTGTTTTATAGGTAACAGGTTTACATTTCAGGCAATATGTTTTGATTTTTTTTTATTTACTTATTTTTATTTTATCTACTATTCAGTTAACAATGTAATACTTTTTTTGTGCTCAGAAATGTTCATTAAGAAGCACCTTCGAGAGATGCGTTAATAGGTGATGGAGAACTGGCGTGACCCTCTTGATGGGGAAGTAAGCCATTAAGTAAGTAAATTGTATGTTTGAGATATATTTGATGTTTAATATGTTTAGTTTATGTTGAAATAATTCTCATGTTTGTATACGACCTTCTATATTGATTTAAATTTGTAAACTGGGGTAGATCAGACCATATTTATATGACTTGACTTGTGACTTGCTTGACTTATAGCAGGGACTCGACTTGACTTGCTTGGTTCTCACTACAGTGACTTGGGACTTGCTTGAGACTTGAAGGCGATGACTTGAGACTTGCTTGTGACTTGCACATGAGGGACTTACTCCCACCTCTGGAGTGTAGATACAAAGAGGTGGGTTTAATGTTATGACTGGTGTATTTGGTATATGTATGTATGTATTTTAAAGGGTTCAATCAATCTGATCTCCATCAAACGGTATTATTATTACTACTAATATTAAAAATATTAAACTAGTTTACATGACAGATAAAAAAAGATTCAAAGGCATCTGAACATTTGTCGATTTCAAGCAGTACTGCTGCTACAGTATATGAAGCACTGGGGCTTTTGTGGGGCCAGCATCACAGAAACGCAGTGCTGTGTCAGCAAGAATGCACACATATGGCCTGCAGAGATATAAAATGCTTGTATAACAAATTAATATTCTGACATTGAAATATTTACCCTCGTCTTCAGCTCTTACAGTTTGAGAACATTGAAGCTATTGTAGAAGTCAGAAGGTTCTGTACTCAACTGAGATACTCTTCTAAAAGGCAAGTTGTTAGGGCTGCTTCTACAACACTCTGGAAGTGCTACACAACAATAAAGCACAGAAATATAAGGAAGTAAATAATGATTCAGTGCCATTCAGTAATGCAGCCATTAGAAGGTCTCTCTCTCCCTCTCTCTCTCTCTCTCTCTCTCTCTCTCTCTCTCTCTCTCTATCTATCTATCTATCTATCTCAACACACACACATATTCAACTTTGTGCCCTATTTCCACACAGCACAATTTCCAAAATGCTGTTGGGTAAAACATGGACGATTTAATGAGGTAATGAGTAATGTTGATGCATGTCATAAGTGTGAAATTTCACTTTTACATATTCATTGCACCATGAGCCAGCTCAGGCAAACAGATATCGAGTGTAAATGTTATTTATGTTATGTTGTTATAGATATAAAAAATAATATTGTTTTCTAATTATCAGAATGGCTACGAATTGTCACTTTCACATCAAAGACAAATTTCAGTATTTTGGAAAACTAGCTGTCATTTGTATTGCATAGAAATGCATTATTATGATTATGGTTACATGAACAATGCATTGTGACCCTGCTACGTCCCTGGCCATGCCCCCTTGTCTATGTCTCTGTCACATGTGTGCCATGTGCTAGTGTTGACATTTCCCATGTGTTCTTGCTTAAATTCATGTCATGTCATCATGCCCCCCTGCCTTGTATTGTCATGCCCTCATTATGGTCAGCACCCATCTTGTCTTAGCTCACAGCCCTGCTTGTACATTTCATGTTAATCACTGTCTCTATAAGAGCCTTCCCAATGTTTCAGTCCTTGTCTGTCATTGTACATCAACCCTGTTATGTAGATGTCTCCACAGCCTCGTATTACCACAGTCACAGTGTTTATGTTTGTTTTGGTCACAGTAAATATCACTAAAGACATAGACACTTAAGACATACCACTGAGAGTACTTCCTCAGTGACATGAAAGGCACAGCCATAAAGATATTTCAGTACCTTTTTTAAGAATCTTCACCAAAGTTTCATTACTTATATCACAGCTGTGGTGACCACGCCCACCAAAACTATATAAAGTGTTCAGCAGCTTTTTTGTGTGTAAGTGAACTGAACTAATGCAGATGATTGCATTAGTGCTTCAGTTGAGCTGAGTGGTCTAGATTAATTGATTTGAATTTGGAACAAATCATGTCTATTGTTACGCCACCCTTCAAAGCCCACTTGTGAAGTCCTTTGCTCTTTGGTCTCCTGGTGTTCACAGTTGTTGAGCCATATCCTGAGGAGACAGACACCTGCTAACTGACATCCTTTATGGGCTGTAATTAGCTGCCTACTATGAATTTATGGATCTTGACTGAACTTAATAAATGACTTTAGAGGAGAAAAGATGTATGCATCAGCAGGATTTAGAGTTTATATTTTCAATGGAGATTTGGCCCTATTTCCCTCTGAGTTTCTTCAAAGCAGACAAAAAAATGGCTTTTCATAAACATGGCGGGAATAGTATCAGACAGCATTCAATGTTTGTAAGATTGATTTATACTGGTCATCTTCACTGCCTTATCAAAAAAACCGCAAACTCTATTTGAATGTCAGCTTCCCTTTACACTGTGTGAATGTAAGAATCTATCTAAGAACATTTCTCCATTGCAACACTCACTACAGAAGCAAGATAGCAGTCTTTCATTCAGGGTGGATCACAATATTGACTTTTGCAGGACAAATGAGTCTATGGGTATTTAAACTATAAAATAATATAAAAGTCTGAAGTCATGATAGGGTAAGTGGAATCAATACAATGTCAAAAAATACTACATAATCTGGTACAACTTTTTGTCTGAAAGACACTGAAGAAATATACTTAGGGGTACCACACCAGTGACAGGAAATGTCAAGCAAGAAACAAGCTTTTTGGTAACACTTTATATTAACTTTCATTAATAAGCCATTAACTAATGATTAATAACTGTGAACAAATCATTAGTTCATGAGGAATTGAACATGAACAAATGTTTATAAATGACTTCATGTAGTTACTAATGATTGTATTCATTTTTGCAAATGTTAACAAATCATTAATAAATCATTAACAAATCATTAGTAAATCATTTGTTAATGAAATTCTCATGAAGTAATTATTTGTTCACAGTTATTAATCATTAGTTAATGAACTATTCATGAAAGCTATTATAAAGTGTTACCAGCTTTTTTTTTTGTTTTACTGTTGATCAATATGTCTTATATCTCTTGAAAATTAAAAATCCAGGATCTCAAATTACTAGAATATGTCAAAAGTTAAAGATTCATTTGGTTGTTATGTTTTCAGCAGTATATACAGTATATTACATATTGAAACACAATAATGTTTCTCCAGGACCAGGTCCAACACAAGTGCAACGAAAAACAAACAATAAACATACAATAACTACAATAATAAATAGAAAAAATACAAAACGCTGCTTGTCTAACTAAGATGATGAGATCAGATGAACCAATTTGCCAATGTGATTTTCACACAACAGAATTTGACCTCCACATTTAACCCATTTGTGCAGTGAAACACATACACTTGTGAACACACTAGGCTGTGAGAATTTGTGCCCAAAGTGGTGGGCAGCCCCGGGGAGCAGTTAAGGGGTTAGCTGCCTTGCTCAAGGGCACTTCAGTCATGTCCTGTCTGGGCATCAAACCAGCAACCTTCTTCTTACAAGACAAGATCCTTACCACTAGGCCAAATGATAAATGTGGGACAAAGGATGAAGGATTAATGTGATTTGTACTGAGTGATATTTAACAGCAGAATTTCAGACTTTATAGCAGGAATTTTATTGTATAATGTGCAAATGTGCAATGATTATGTAGGCAAATACAGTGCTGTGTAAATGTGCAGCGATATTTAATCCCTGAGACTTAGACTATGTGCATTAAAGAGTCTGACAGCCTGAGGGATGAAACTGTTGGACAGTCTAACAGTGAGGGTCCAAAAGCTGTGGAATCTTCTACTAGAAGGCAGCAGGGTGAAGAGACCATGTGATGGGTCCTCCGCTATGTTGAGAGCATTCCAGATGTGTTTTCATTTCTAATTTCAGTAAATTATTATTAAAAGAGTATCAGCATTAAAACAGCAAAGGCTTGAAATGTTTACATGTAATGAAAATAGAATATAAAATATATGACATTTTATCTTTTTGAATTAAATTATTAAACACAAATAAACATGATTTTATCATTTTTGGAGATACATTAGTAGCTTTCTAGATTTATTGCAGTATTAATATGTACTCTGTCTTACTTTACATCAGCTAGTCACAGTATATCCATACAGTTTCAAAGTAAATACATGGCTGTGGCACACATAGACGTCTGACATTGCCCTATTCTCTCCTGAGGTTTGGGATCAGACAAGATCATGCTGATCTTCCTCACCCGTAGCCAAATGGGCCTGCTCTGCTCTGCTTATTGAGAGTGGCAGCAGCCTCATGCTTTCCTAATAAGCTCAGAATGGAAGATTAATAACCTGTCAAAAACTAACCCCAGCCATCATCACAGATCCATTCCCTTTGACAGTGACCATCCTTTCAAAGACATGCAACTTTTCTTCTCTCCTTCCCTATCCATCTCTTTTTATCTACACATGCCAATGTGGGTAAGATACAGAATGTGTTAAACAACATAATTATGTTGGTGGTTTGCTGTATAGATTTGATAACACATGATGATGTTTAAATTGAAAATCATACACTGTCAGAAAAAAGGTCCTGCACAAGTACATTTTATGTCCACAAACAATATAAATTTAATTTTAATGGTACTAAATTAGTTTTTTTTACCCAATTTTCTCTCAATTGTGTTGGTAGCCATTTAACCCGCCCATTTGTTAGGACTCTTCCTATCACTTGTAATGTTCCTGGAGGACCAAGCCTCCTTCGATGCATGTGAAGTCAAGCCACCACTTATTTTCGAACTGCTGCCAATACATTGCCACCAGGCCACCATCATGCTTAGAGGAAAGTTCAGGATCCCCAGTTCTGATGGACTGCCTGGCAGATGTCTGAGCCAGCCGACATTACTATGTAGTGCTGGGGAGAGAGTGCCATCATACCCGCCTAGAAAGAGCACAGCCAAATCTCCCTAAATGAGTATTAATTCAAGCTGGCATATAATACATATGTCTGCTTACTTGCTTAAAATTTGCCAATATCTTCCATCAGACCTGCTTCTTCAACCTATCATTGGCGTATTTCAGTCACTCTCACTACCTGTGTTTAATAACACATTATTTTTAACTACAAGAATTAATATTCTCACTGCGAACTGAGAAATATGAAACTGTGTTATGAGATGAATATGATTTTCACTGAATTTAGCTTAATGCAAAAAGCAATACATTACTAATAATGGTGTGATAATATAAATTATATGTGATTCTATAAAAATATAGAGATATATGAGGAGCTGTTAATTAATAACGTTATTTCTTTTTTAATATCTGCAGTTAGGAAAAATAACTTGTTCATCAGAGTTATTTCACCTTTTCTTTAATGCTATCTAAAAACTGTTTTAAAAGAATAAGAAACTGAGTTCAGGTGGCACAGTGGCTTGGTGGTTAGGGCGCTAGCCTCTCATAACTGAGATCTTGGGTACAAGTCCCAATCTGGGTGGTTTCCATTCTCTCATCACGTGTCTGTGTGGGCTTCTTTGGGGGTCTCTGATTTACTCCCAGAGTCTAAATACATTTGCCACTTTCACAATTCACAGAATGCACCACGCAACCAGCAACACCTGGTTCACCATTTTCTCTTGTTTATGTCTGTGCCAGCTACGCTACATACACTGTTTACAACTTTATTTGGTAAGTAAATACTTACGTGATATCTACTAGCTTTTGTAACTATATGCAGATATGTCTTTGGATATTAAACATCATATCTTGTTTTGTCAACTTGTATTTTCAATTTATGCAGTGAGTTTTTAGTGGAAACATGTTGTTGAAAGCTATCGTGTTGCATACTATCAATACTAAGCTACACTACTAGCGTATCTGGCACAGACATAAACAAGAGAAAAACAAGAGAAAATGGTGATCCGGATGTTGCCGGGTGCGCGGTGCATTCTGGAAATTGTGAAAGTGGCGAATGGAGGTCAGGTGAATTGGGTTCTCTAAATTATCCATGTGTGTGTCTGTGAATCAAAAATGATCTGCACTCTGGCTGGAGAATGTATTTTCATCAGTTTTCAGAGATGACAAATACATAATGTTTTGCCATAATATCCTGATTTTCAATATACTTTTGTCCATCAACAAGCTTTCGTTTTCCCTCATTAAAAATGTTTTAGCTGAGCTGTGAGACACGTCTTTTCTCAAGGGACCAGAAAACTATGAGCATCAATTTTCCAGCTGAAGGTTGACTTTTGAACTTTTTCTTAGTCGGCAATTGAGGATGTTTCCATTCCATACTCTGCTGTATACTCTCAGGCTTGTACTGAAGAATCCATGTCTTGTCATCAGTAATTATTATTTTTAAGTAACTTCACCTTTGTCACAGTATTACTCCAGATTTTGTTTTCAAACATTCAAACACATCTGCAACAAATCCCTGCATGCTACTCTTTTTTTTTGCAAATCATAAGTGATGCAGCTATTTTTTATTGTGCTGCAGTCATAAATGAACTTGTGCAATGTTCAAATCTGCACAGCAGTTATTATGGAGAGACCTTGTACAGAAAGCGTTGATAATACATTACACCCAACATAAGTTTTAATATAACTAAATTACTAATTATTTTGACTGTTACATTGCCAGACTCTAGGAGAGATGAAGGGAAATTCAATTGATTCAAAATGACCAATCACATGTTATTTTGGCATGATGTGGGCAAAGAGGTGATCTTGACAATGGAGACAAAACAAACAGTCAATCAAGAAACACTGAAGTATATAATGACTTTTTGAGGTATTTCACCTGATCTTCCATAATTGACAGCAGGGAACACACAACTAACACAATGCACAAACATAGAAACCCTGGTACCTGTTTACAGAAAGTCAGCCATGTTTGAAATATAAGGTTTTCCAAACAAACAATGATATCCCTCTTACTTAATACTTAACAGCTTTTAACAAAAACCTCCACTTACTTTCAGTGATGAGAAACCATGGACTTCAAAACACTTCTTGAGTCCCATGAATATCAGAATATCCTGCAGCTGTTCACTAAGGCTGACAAAAACAGTTGGACCTGTGCAAAACAATGCTTATATTTGGAAGTGCTGTGGAAGTCAGGATGCAACTAGTAGAATCTTGACAGTGTGGACAGGTTAACACAATAAAGATAACAGACTCTGTATACATGTGGGCAGAGCATTTGTGACTGATACTAGTATAAAGTTATCGTGGTTGGCTTATAACTTACAAGGCCTGATTTTAGCTGAAGGCTTTCTCCTCTTATGTTGTTAGTAAAATGTCTAGCAGCACAGCTGAGGCTGGATTAGAACGTCCACATGCCTCTCCCACTTGAGTAATGAAGAATGAATGAGAATAAAAATAGATGGTGTGAATAAAGTGCATTTATCTTATTTGGTTTATTTAATAAGAACTTTTAAAATAACATATAAGGTCACCCCCATAGTAGCAAAATACTGTAATAAAAATAATTCAAACCAATAATGTCTTGAGTCGAGACTTTTGAAGGAACACAATTTCAGCCAGTGGCAAAAGACACTAAGCTTCTTCGGTCTATGAAAGAACATTTCTACAATAAAACTGTCCCACCTGAAGAGAGACAAATGACATGTTGCCTTCAGAGTGAGTTTGCTGAAGATTCCAGTTATTGGACTTTACCAATTTCTCCCTGACACACTAAGTGCTGTCCGTGTGGCTAACAGCTCCAGTACAGGTGCTGTATCATTTACACTTAATGCTACACTGACTCAAACTGACCTGCAAGCTACACTGACTTAAACATGCTCCAAACATCCTGTTAGTGTGCCACAGTCTCACTTTGAGCTGGATGGGTCTACTCAAGCCAAATTCTTGTCTTTTCACCCTAACACAATTTCATACACAGGTCTATACTAACTTCTAAGTCAGAAACTATAATAAAAGAAAGTTCTACTGTCATTTACTTGAAAAAAACATGTAAATGTGAGAACTTCAGTTTTGTGTATTCCACATTCATTCACCTATTGTCACACTCCCGCCTCAGCCTTGCCCCTAGACCTGCCTTAGTTATGTTTTTTGTTTGTTCTTCCCGTGTGTTGTTTGTCCACATGTTTGATCACCATGTGTGTCTTTAGTCTATGCCCTTGTCTCATCGTCATGTCTCGTTAGCAGTCACACCTGCCTTGTATTATCACAGCCCCGTTTGTTCATCCCCGTGTTATTTGGTGTATTATTTAAACTTTCTCATGTTTCCAGTCCTTTGCCAGTCATTGAATGTTGTGAAGGTTGTATGTGTCAGTGAATGTTGTCACTCTTCTTTGTTTTGTTTGGATAGTCACAGTGTTGTTGTTTAGTTGTGCTTATGAGAATAAAGCTATGTTTTAGGATCTCTGCATGCTCTCCTCCTGCTTGTCCTCCACACTCAGATATTTCACCTATGCTCACTGTAGGATCACTTTCTATCCAGATGTAATCAATCAGCAAAGGGTTTGGAGTCCAAATTTTGATTTAACTGAGAACAGGAGCTGAAATGATAATGTAGCTAATACTAGACCTCTATAGTCACCCAATTAGTCCAGTCGTTTCTACGCAAATCATACTATTTTAATTAAGGTATCACAGAGTTGTGTTTTGGGCCCAGAATGACTACACTTGTATGTTGAATACTGCACCTGCCATCTAGGTTTGCTGATCT
>BRDA01049368.1:15647-30109 GCA_036984385.1 Crenuchus spilurus | reverse complement strand
AGTGGCTCAATAATATTTAGACACAAAGACTTGCTGTCTTGGTCACAGATGCACCAGCAAGACGTGCACCAACAATTTGTCCTCTTTTGAACTCTGGTATGTCACCATAATGTTGTGTGCATTGTAATATACTATATAACTGTGCTCTTACCTGCTAACTGAACCTTCACACTCTGCTCTTACTGGTGCAATGTGACATTAATGAAGATTGGCCACCAGACTGGTCCAGTTTAGCCATGAAACCTCCCACACTAACATGACAGCTGTTTCACTTTCACTGTCTAACCCCTGTAAATAATGTTAGCGTTAATATTAACACAATAAAATTTTGGTAAAGAAGTGCTTTGAGAAGAGCTAGAACCCCTCAACAGTTCACAACAAAATGGTGATGCGTTAAGCTGATACATTAGAAATATAGAACATAGGTTGAAAGCAAATTACACCTCACAACAGTATTGGTGAATGTTGCCATTAGGCCAATATCTGTAGTAAATGCTGGGTCTGCCATCAGAGTGGAAACAGAATGCATTCAATCCAATCCTGTCATGAATCTTCAAACACCATTCAATCACAACAGTGATCTCAGTGTTGTTTAAGTATTTCTGTCTGTGGGGTAATAGAGTACAAATGTAGTGTGAAAGTGAAGCTTACTTTTAAGAGCTCGCCACACAGGAGATTTTAAAGAAAAAAATATCAGATCAGATGTGGAATCAGTTGATATTCAGCATCAATATCAGTAGCAGAAAATTAAATGTTGTCATCTCTAATGCAAACGACTACTGGTGTGAATAAGACCTGGCAGCAGCTGTGAAAAGTTTTGGTGATGTAATAAATTAAAATTTAAATAACTGGGCTCTTTTAGATGACTACTGCGCTCTAGTGTTTATCAACATTACCATCGCAGCTCCAGTTCTAAACTAGCTAAATTTAGACTCCAAACACATGTAAAAATTATTTCTGTTAACCGTTATTTTAAGCCATGTGGAGAGATCTCACACTGGGTCTGGTGTGTGTGTACCATGTTTGGCTGTCTTTGCTGTGCTCTCGTAGACAGAGCCGTGTGCAGCTCCACACAGAAAGGGAAATTGTAGCCATGTAGCTGTGGATTTGAACTCCTTGAAAAGGTTAGAGAACGATACACGGATCACCTGTCCCTCCTGGTCCAATGATGCAGAGGAAACACAAGAGATGTGACAGTTAGTGGAACACATCCTCCCATCCATGTCTTTAGCCTTTACACTTGTGTTCTTTGCCACTGTCTTCCTCTTAGTTGTTATTACCATTCTCATCTCTCAAAGAGTTCAATCCATCATTCTCTCTGGGTTCCTCACCCACTCATGCGGCCCAAAGTTAATAGTAATGTAGACAGAAAGTTATTATATAACTTGGTGCCTGAGACAGTGTTTTCTGACAGTTCTGAATTAAAGTCTGGGGTTAAAATGTATTTTTACACTCAAGATATTCACAAATAAACATTTTTTTAATTGTTTTACCATTATCAACATTACACATAAATCACACACAACATACATGAAGGTTTAATTGTCAATTGACCAAAAAATCAAGTACATTTGAGTTGTAGAAATCTGCTTCAGTTAATTTCTCTAGAATGCGTATCTTCACATCAATTTTTTTACATCTCAACAATTAACTATGCAGAGCTCTTAGTGAAATCAGCTGTATTTCAGTTGTTTTACTTCTGTCTTTTTTTCTCATTGAATTGCTCTCACCTCAACAGCAATGTCCAGATGTACTACAAAGTGTTTGTTTGGGCTGGGTCTGAAGAGCAGGTAAAGGTACCGTCCTGTGAGGCCCAGCGACTGGCTGCTAGTTTTAGGGAGTAGGATGTAGTTGCTGGCTGGAATGGAACCTCGTATGCGAAATACAAAACATTTGAGCGTCTTGTCCTTTTGTGAGAATACCATGAAAAGAAAAAAAAAAAACACCATCAAAAGTAATGCATATAATCAAAAAAGGAATTCCACTTCTCTAAAATTTGACTTTACATTTTCTAAAAGTAAAATTGTTTTGGAAAATATATTACAGATTTTGGACTATTCCTAAGATATGGGAACATTCTATACTTAATGGTACTGTAACATTTTACCATGTAATTTGTAACATCTCCTTCTTTGCTGGCCTTCCTCCATTCCTCCACTTTTAGATGCTTAAAAACATTTACATAAGGATGTTGCCATGCTGTGTAAAAAAAGTAGAAAATAAAGTGTGAGACAGAAAATGACAGATTTAGACAATAACAGTTAGCTCTGGTTCAAAAAAGGAAACGGAAGAGTAGCAGATAGATTGGTAATCAAAATTCAATCAACCCATCACAACATTGTATCAACGCTGCTGGAATGTAGACAACATTGTCAGCATGTTGTCACAACATCACTGTGCCTGCTGAGAAGTTAAAAAAAATGGATCGCTTAGTAAAAACAGGGGATCAGTTTTGGTAGGGTAACCTAGTACAGCATTGTTACTTCAGTGAAACAGTGGCTGCCTGGAACCTTTATATCATGGGTATCATGGAGGACCAGATTCCTGCAGTCTGGTGATCTTCCTGATTAAACTCTGCAGGTAATAGATAGGTTTAATTGTAGTGTCTGAGCAGAGAAATCAACAAACTGCTAAACACTGTGCCTCCAAGATTGGAGTGTGACACCCATGCTTTATAGTCTAAAATTAAAAGTTGTGGATGGTGAGAGATGTGAGCAATAAAAAATGAATCCAGGTGCTGACCCAACATAAAATTAACTCAAAGAGCACAGCTGGAAACTAAGTAAGAGGAAAGTGCAAATGTAAAATGGAAAGATATTACCTTTGCTGATTAGTATTAGTAAATCACACTTCTGCTCATGCCAACATATATGTTACTATCTTTCAATTTTACATTTGATTTTGAAACAGATACGTATAAAATAAATCAAATTGGTACATTAAACTGACGGAATGTTCTATTTTATAGCTACTTATGTAGTAAAGTTTGATCAATAATATTAACAGCAAGGCAATCAATATAGACATAGAAACAGGACATGTTAACAGGACATTAACTTACAATAATATAACTGTTTATGAGTTAACCTTACCTCTGGAAGACATAGTTAAAATCTGAAGCTAAAAGTGATAGTTAGGGCGCTTTGCAAGCTAACAAAAGCTAGCTCAAACTTTCTTAGTAACTAAAAAAAAGTCGTCATTTTCGGGTTTTCTTCGTTTGCTCCAAATATGCACAGCGACACGTTGCAAACAAAACGCCTTCACATCTTAAAAAGCTACATTTCATTCACTAAATTCTATTTCTGTGGTTAAAGCGCTCATAATGTCGCGAAGCTTCTGCTTGACGTTTTGTTGACAAAATCAAACGTCCTCCCGCCGCAGCAGCCGCCGCTTTCGAACGACACGTGACGCAGTGACCCCAAAGTCATTCTGGGAAATGTAGCAGACTTCTGATTCAGCTCAGTCACACAATATTATATTCACAAACCAAATGATGGTCAAATGATATTTGTACTAATAGTTTCTACAGGCACATAATCCGAGATTTTACAGCAATATCTTAGATGTGTCAGTTAAGTGTGTTTTTATCTGGTAAAAATCAAAGTGTAGTTCTCTGATTGTACGGATCTAGGTGTCCCTGTCGGGTTGCCGTAGCTCCGGGTTGCTGCTATAGTGACGGCCTGACACCGACGCTGCGGCTATAACAGGTAAATTTACTCTCAGGACATTTTTTCCACTATTAACTAATTAATATAAAGATATATAACATATATTAACATTTTCCTTTGGTCGTATTGGGTCAAAAGAAAATATTTTACCTCATGCTAATAGCATTTAGCCATATATTAGCGTAAGTAGCTACGTTACCATAACAAACATGAACGTTATTTAAGTTGCGGTTTGTGTATTTAGTTTAGACACTGTGTGAGATATTTTGCCACGTATGACTGTTACATTTGTGTTATGTTAACAGTAGCTACCGAGTATTTGAATTGGCTAATGCTAGCACCTTGAGTTTTACTGATATTTGTTTTCCGTAATTTGTGGTTTTTAATGTAAATTGAGGCTGTTTTGGAGCCTTTATGCCTTTAGCCATGTTATATGAGACAGAACTAACTGAGGCTTTTACTGCTGGTCAAGAGAGGGCAGCTAGATACAAATAACTCATTCATAATGAGATTAATATTATATAAATAATACATATTTATATAAATACTATAATAAGCTATTACAAACCATTAACTCAGTTGTTTTTTGCTTATCGGTTACAGCAAACAAAATGTTTCAGAAAGTATAGGAGCAGCCAAACTGAAAAAGGGACCAACAGGGTACAAAACCCACTGTGGCCAAAGGTAACACTTTTTTCTCTTACTACACTTTAGTCTTGACTTCTTCTCAGGTTAAGAGTTTAGGTGTCATTCTTGACAGCACACTATCCTTTGAAGCACGTCTTATCAATATTACTCTGTCTGCATATTTTCATTTACGTAATATCAATTGCCTTCGCTCTTCTCTTATGTTAAATAGTACTCCTGTTTTGGTTCGTGCTTTGGTGACATAACACATTGAATACTGTAACTCTGGTCTTCCTTCTAAGCTCCTCTTTAAACTTCAGCTGGTTCAGAATGCAGCTGCCCGCATCATCACTAGAACCTCTCTCTGGATCACATTACTCATGTTCTTCAACAGCTTCACTGGCCCCATATTCAGTCTTAAATAGACTACAAGATTCTGCTTCTTATATTCAAGACTCTTCACGATTTAGCTCCTCCATATTTATCTGATCTCCTTCACTGTATACACCATCTCATTCTCTCAGATTTCCCTCATCTTTCCTTCTCACCATACCTAACCAGCTGTTCCTTCACCATTAGGATAGAGCTTTTACCTATACTGCCCCATGCCTTTGGAACTCTACAGCAAGATTTACGTAATATCCACTCTCTCTCTACCTTCAGATCCCACCTAATAACCTATCTCTTTAAACAGGCCTTTCAGAACGAACCCTTCTTTGGTCATTAATATTTAAATTATTTATCTCATATCATGATTGACTTTCTGTGTTGTTTTATAGACAGTGGTTTATATGTAGTTTTAATTCTTTGTTTTTAAATTTTACATGTAAGGTGTCCTTAGGCACCTATAAATAAAATGTGTTGTTATTATTATTATTATTATTATTATTATTATTATTATTCAGAAATCAGAAATATAGTTTTGTACAAGAATTATTTTGCTAGATGGCCTGACAGAGACAGAAAGGCATTTTAGTAAACCATCATTAACATTAGCAATTCAGTTTAGTCCAGGTAGACACAATCCATGTGTGTTTGAAAGTGTTATTGATATAGATGCACCAATGAATGAAGGATCTTGGGTCCAATACAATGACTGATAAGAAATTGAATGTGACCGATATATCATACTGATAATTTAAACTATTTTAAAGGTCTCAAACCTATTTTCCACAAATCAACACGTTGCTTGAGGGTCGTCGATGGTTAGTCATCAGATAAGCTTTTTTTTTTTTTATCTATTTGTAAAACCTTTTTGATGAACAACAGGAATTAAGGCTAGGTTTTAAAAATGATCATTGACCCAATTCATTGACCCCTATGTCGAAGTGTCGAAGTAGCCAATTAACCCACCCATCTGTTAGGACTCTCCTAATAACTTGCAATGTCCCTGACCCTAGGACAGTGAAGACTAACACATATCTCCTCTGATGTATGTGAAGTCAGATTTCACCTTTTTTTTAAACTGCTGCCTATATATTGTTGCCGGGCAGACAACACACATGGATTGGCACTGGCTGGCAGACACCTGAGTCAGTGGACATTGCATGGTAGTAGTAATGGGGAGAGAGTGTTATCTACCCACCCAGAGAGAGCCAATTTTACTCTCTCGGGCCCAGCTAAAGGCCAGATTTTTATGTACATGACGCACTGCTCAACCAGTCCTCCCTTTCAACTAGAGGTGTTGAAATTAATCACGTAATTGATGCATCAGGATGCGGGCGTGAGCAATTCAGCATCGATGCAGTTACGGACCATAACTCAGGGGTGTCAAACTCCAGTCCTGGAGGACCGGATTCCTGCAGAGTTTTGTGATCTTCCTGATCAAACACACCTGATTCAGCTCAGCAGGTAATGAGCAGGTTTAATTGTAGTGTCAGAGCAGAGAAATCACCAAACTTTGCAGGAAGCCGGCCCTCCAGGACTGGAGTTTGACACCCCTGCCATAACTGATTATAACGTGATGTCATTCATTGCATATGTAATAGCAAAAATGGTGGAGATCGGTCGCGAGGTTGAGATTAAAAACGCACCAAATGTTTTAAAAGCCAAAATATGGACACTATGATTCTATGAGCTGCCTGGGAAGCACAATAAAGTTCGATAAGCATTAATATTCAATTACATTTCACGTCTAAGCAGCTTGACAGTGACTTAGTGTTCTCGCAAATTTTATTCTTTGTGTCTCATTCACTATCTCGACCTCTCTTGACTATCATTTGACGGTTCACATTGCAAGCATTAGTTTGCTGTTACCATCCAATTTTCTGATGCAGTTCAAGTTTGTGAGAATTTCATGTCTTCAACCCTAGACAGCCCACAAAAAAACTGACTGGACTGTAATTTTTCACAATTTATGGGTTAGTAGGCAATGTAGATGCTTATAGGCATCAAAACACTGAAAAAAGTTTTTTTTCCCTTCATAACAAGCCCTCTTTAATGTAAATAATGTAATGTAAAATTCATGCCATGTTATTCCCAGTAGAGGAGGAAACAATTAACATTCCCACTGTAGCAAAAAAAAAAAAAAAAAAAACTTTAAAAGTTATAGGTTGGATTATCAGCCATGATTTCAGTATGAGTCTTATAACAGTAATTAAAATTTTCATTTTATGGACACATAATATGTCAACCACCAATTTATCATGTATCTGTAGCTGTTGAATTTGCTCTTGTTCTTTCCACAGAAAACTGACAGCTATTTATGGAAAAGGAAGAAAAGCAACCATGTCTTTCAGAGATTTGAGAAGTAAGCAAGTTCAGCTATGTTCAGTCTTTTGAGGGTTATGATTTTCCATGATAACACATATTTTTTATCTCAGAAAAATTTGTTTTTCTAGCCACTTCAAGACCATGATGAAATTCACAAATGCTGCTACTCCTGATACTCAATTTTCTATGGTAGAAGGGTGAGTTTGGACAGAGTCCCTGCTTTTTAGCTCAGTTTTGTTGTCTCTCAGAAGACACTGTCCTACCTCATCCTTCTGTAAGAGAAGATTGCATATCAGGAGCAGTAGCATTTGTGGATTTTATCATAGTCTTGAAATGGCTGGAAAAAAGAAGAAAGTATGTGTTGTCATGGAAAATGTTCAATATAATGAGTGGTGACTCCAAAGTTTTAAGTGGTAATGATTGAATACATATATTCACAAGAGGTTTTCATCACGAAGAGTGAGGTAATGAGTTTTGTGTTGTCATATTCTTGATTCTGATGTAGTTGGAGCAGAAGGTGCACTATTAGTGGTATAAAATATATCTGAGGGTGGTAATTTGGCCTACATCTATTTTTCAGTGTTATAATAATTTATAATGGACTTTTTGCCATAATTACATTCTCTGAATCTTACAAATGACAATGTTAAAAATGCATTTTTTGTGTGTTTGTGGTGACATTTTATGTTGTTCTGTTGGTGTTATGTAATCATAAACAGAACTGTTGTGAGGTTGGAGAGTTAGACCCCTGTGGATTAATTGTAGGGCCTTGAAAATTGATTGATTTTAATGTTATTGCATTGTTGTCGTGTCTTGTCTGTTGTTATGGTATAGATTTTACAGAGATGATGCGTGCACTGGGATACCCTCGTCTCATCTCCATGGAGAACTTCAGAACACCAAATTTTCCTTTAGTGGCAGAAATACTCATTTGGCTTGTCAAAAGGTTATACATTACACTATACATTTGTGTATGTCAGAGAAAAGTAACAGCACTTGTGATTGTGTGAATCAAATAGATGTTTTACATAAATACATATGTATCATATTTAATGTCAATCATGGCAAATTTTATTGTTTTATTTTTCAGTAATGCTTAGCTCTCCATTTTGCCACAGGTACGAGCCACAGATGGACATCCCCAGCGAAGTGGACACGGAGTCGGACAGAGTGTTCTTCATCAAAGCTGTAGCCCAATTCATGGTAATATTTATTTATTTTTTGTCTTTTACCGCTAATTTATGGTCTAATTTCAGTTCACATCACAAATTCAACATAACTGAACACTCCTGCTCAGAAATAGTCATGCATTTGTTTATTTTGATTAAGTACATGTACTGACTTGAATTTTTTATGTTTATCTGTGTTTGTTACATCAGGCAACAAAGGCACACATTAAACTGAACCTCAAGCGCTTGTATCAGGCAGATGGTTACGCAGTAAAAGAGATGCTGAAGATCACCAGTGTCCTCTATAATGCCATGAAGACCAAAGAAAATGCCTCTGGAGACCAAAATCTTGATGACAGTAGTAGCAAGTTTAAATTTGACCTGGGGTCAAAGGTAAGAGAGCAAAGAGTGGAGTTGGAGGATATTCCAGTAATAAGTTTTCAGAAGTGCTAATTTGTACAAAATCACATATAAATTAGTATGTGTTAGGCTGTGAAGCCTAGTTAGGCACTAAAACACATTAAAAGAATTGATACATCAACCAGGGGCGGATTTAACCAACACGCAAACCACGCAATTGCTTGGGGCCCTGGAGATCAGGGGGCCCCCTGCTGGCCAAAAGAGGTTGGCAAAAAAGACCGTTTTGGTTCTCTGCTGATTTTTCCATCCAAAAACAGTGTTACGCTATATTAAAAAGACACGTGTGGAGCACTAGGACCCAGCACAAACAGCCACTCAGTTGGAAGCCTGTTTCTCTTTAGACCGCTCACAAGCTCATGCCTCTGTTCTTGCTAACATGTGATTGGCGGTCACTCCGTCAGCGTCTGGAATTTCCAAACTTTCCATGCATTATCACACCTTCTTAACCCTTATTAGGGTCGTGGTTTAGATTTGGCCTGTAGGCCGTGTTCACCTGCTTGTCTCTCTGTCTCTCTCTCTGTCTCTGTCTCTCTCTCTCTCTCTCTCTCTCTGTGTGTCTCTGTGTGTGTGTGTGTGTGTGTGTGTGTGTGTGTGTGTGTGTGTGTGTGTGTGTGTGTGCGCGCGCGCGCGCGCGCGTGTGTGCGTGTCTACCAGTCTGTGATAAGCCATCCATTTACATGCCTGTAAGTGTAACTATTAACAAAATAACTCAGAATTCCTGCTTATTTTTACTCAAAAATTAGGTATAATTATGTGTAAATGAGGTTTATTGACCATACAGTCCAAACATAAGTGTAATATTGGTGTTAATGAATTGGACTGAAATTTGGTGATAATTTTATATTACACAATTTTAACAGTTTATTAATATTTAATAATTAATATTCAATTAATGATTGAAATTATTTTAATAATAATAATAATGATGATAAAAATATTTGTATAGTTATTATTAGTATATTATTAATATTAACTAGTAATTCCTAATAAAATATTATGAATAATAATGTTCAAGTAATGTTTAAAATGTATGTATAATAATTAACATTTATTAATAATCAATAATAATAATTTAAATTTAACCATAAAAAAATTATCTGTTTGATCAGGGCCCCCAGACATGACATTGCTTGGGGCCCCAGAACTTCTAAATCCGCCCCTGACATCAACTCAGAGTTGATCTCAGCTCTCATGTGCTACTAAGCAGAGATTGTAATGATTACAGAGTTTAATTCTCATTGGCTAGAATTTCTGTGGGGCCTCTTGGAAGAGATGGTGTGGTGAGAAGGAATAGACAGCAACTGTTTTGATCAGGGAAATATTTAGAGGCTAAGAAAACGAAGCGAAGATTTGTAAACAGTGGAATTTGACCTGTGCTTTATCCCATCTGTGAAGTGAAACACAAACTTCAAGGCAGTGAGCACATTTCAGGGAGCAGTTGTGGGGTTTGGCAGTTGCGTGCCAGGTGCCTTGCTCAAGATGCACTTCAGTCATGTCTTGTTGACAAGGCTAATCCTTAACCATAAGGCTGCCCCTGTAAAATTGATTGCTATACCAAGGCTTGAATTCAGATTGCCTTATCTTATGTTTAAACCTTTTGGTATTTTAAACAAAGCAATTTACAGACATTTCATTAAGACCCACAGTGAACTGTATTAACTTGTGAGGAAAGGGTATAAGGGGTCACCTTTAAAGGTACAGTATGTGATATTTTGGGTTATCCTTTAGCAGAATTTAATATAATCACTAATAAAAATGATTAAAAACACATCTAATCATTATAAACTAAGAAGTCCTTTGATTATTTTACCTTAGAATAAGCTGTTTATATCTACATTGGTCGCGGGTCGAACACTGACTGAGGCCGCCATGTTGCATCGCCATGTTTCTACAGTAGTTAGAAGAGGACAAACTAAAAAAACCGTTTGTGTTGTAATGACGAATTGGCCACTCAAATTTGATGGCGCTGTAGCTTTGTTTTACCGTTGGCTGACATAAAACAGGAGAAGAAGAAGAAATACACATATACCTCAATAAGAAGAAATGCACATATACCTCAATAAAACCTCAAGAAGAAGAAGAAAAACACGGAGGAGAAGCAAGAATAAAGTTTTTTTGGTTTATTTGTTCAGATGGTGGAACATTCTCATGCTCATCCATGTAGCTTAGCTTCATATTCGTGTGCGCAGTGTTTTTCCCCCTTCCACCTTAAATGGTGCTGCAGGACATTGTAGCGCATTGGAGCTGAACACTACTGCTTGGACGCTACTGCAGCATTTAAGGTGGAACGGGAGATTCGTAGCTGCGCGCTAGTTCTCGAGCTTAGCTAATATGAGCTTATTGTGTGAACTGTTAGATTTAGCCAAGCTAACACACTGAGAGAGCTGACATGGCTCTGAGGGTCTAAAAATACATTACTTTATTACAAAATTTACATATCGGCTGAAGTGCCTTCTTCAGAGCATGTCAAGCTTACATTGACTAGAGAAAAATGTGTGTCCTGTCTGCTATTGGACATCGCGTTCGGGAGTATCAGAGATTTATGACAGCTTACGGCCACCATAGAGACTCCTTCAAGTTTGGAAGGGGCAGGGGGCTGTGGAAAAAGTTTTCAGTTGGTTGCAATATGGAAACTAAACCACTAGATGTCGCTGGAGACGACATACTGTGCCTTTAATATATTAGTTTCATGAATACTTTCTAAAGGTTTATGCTTTACATGTATCTTTCTTCTTTGACAACTGAAGTGTGTGTGTTTGTTTGTGTATGGATAGATAGCAGATCTAAAGGCTGCACGCCAGCTTGGCTCTGAGATTACAGCAAAGGGGGCCTCTTTATATGATCTACTGGGTCATGAAGAGGACCTGAGAGAGAGCAGAACAGCAGCTATTGCACGACCACTGGAGATAGTAGAGACCGAGAGAGCTCTCAGAGCCGGTATTAAAGATGTGATGGTAAGTCTGATTATAACATGACAAATTATTCAAGTTATATAAATTAAGTTTATAAAATGCATGTAAGAAAGTGGAAGGAAACTGAAAAATGTATTGTTTCATAGTACTCAACAATTCTCTAATGCCAGAAGGTGTTACAAAAAGGATGTCCAGCCTAGTTTAGTGAATTTCACACATACGTTTTGTAACTAAATGCTGAATGGAATGTGATGGAAATGGTGGTTGTGATTAAGCAACTAAGTGTCTGTGCACTTGTGACTGTAGGAGAATGTCCATAAGACCAAGGAGCTCTTGAACAACATATCATCTGATGAGTCGAGTCTAGAGGCCAAAATTGAGAAGAAAAAACAAGAGCTTGAGAGAAACCAGAAACGCTTACAAACTCTGCAAAGTGTCCGGTGAGTCACACACTTTCACGTGCACAGCCTCACACCCAAATGCTATCTTTTACTGATGTTATCATGATATGTGCAGTCCTGCATTCATGGAGGAGTATGAGAAGATCGAGGAGGAGTTACAGAAGCAATATGAAACATATGTGCAGAAGTTCCGCAACCTCTGCTTCCTGGAGCAGCAGCTGGAGGACTACCACAGAGTAGAGCAAGAAAGGTTTGAGGTACAGCATGTTTAATTGGATGTCTCCGACCCAGTTTTGAACAATCCCCCCTCTATACAACTTACAAGTCTGTATTTTAGGTTGTTTTTAACTTTCAACATATCTCCTAACAAAGGATAAGAAGCCTTGGAATACTTTGTGATGTGAGTTTTTGTTGCTTTCTAGGAAACTGAAAATTCCATTAGAATGATGCAAAACAAGCTACGTGAAGAGGACAGGAGGCTCATGAGGAGTGGGGGTACATACACACAAGTCTGTCAAAAGTCTGTGGACCCCATCCATTTCAAAAAGTTGCTAATTAAACCAGACATTTTTGACACATTCCTTTAAAAACAAAGCTACAAGAAAAACAAGTAACAAAATGCTGCCCTTCCTATTACAACATGCACAACATATTTCGCTTTATTTTTGTGTTAGCACTCATCAACCCTGTAAGTGCTTAAAACACTTAAGAAATTAAACCAATTTTCAGTATACACTTTTAACAAGAGCCCGGCAAATGAAGTCATATTAGTAAACTTAAGAATTCCTTACAAACTTCAGAATTATTTAGACAAAACTCTCCATACCAAGAATATACATATTCATAGTCAAATGTTCACTGAAGCACACACAGATACCACACTTCTGTTGTGTTCCCCTGTAGTTCGGGATGAAGATTCTGACATGGATATTCCAGAAGATGAAGGCTCAGACAGTGATATAGAGGAAGGACGACCATCTAAACCATTCTCAATACGCAGTACCCAAATGACAGGTACCCAGCAATACTGAAATTATGCTAGAACTTGCTATCTTCTCTTTCTTTCTACATCTTCTTTCACAGTTGTGTACTAAACATAATCTATGGTATCTCGTGCGTACTTACTTGTAAGCTATTACTACACAGAATATTAAGATCACTGGCTGTTTAGTAGTAATGAAATGTGATGCTACATCAAGCTTCAGCCTATCAGAAGTGAAATTTTTTTAATTTTTTATTTTAGCCCTCAGAATCTGCCATATTTAAACATTTTCCTATCAAATAGATCTTCCCTCTTTGCTTCACGTTGCATTGTGATACAATAGTGTACATGCCCAAAATTCTAATTGACTAAGTATGTATATTAGATTGTTTTAAGTATATTCAAATTTGCCACTCGTTTACTTCAACATACACATATATTCAGTCAGCAGCGGGAATTATTCTTTAGCATGTAACCAGAACACAACTGTGCTTTCTTATGGGCTAATTTTTGATGTTTTAGATTCATTTAGATGACTATTGAGTTGTAGTGTTTGTTAATTGCCAAGATAGTAACCTCTATACAGCAGTACTCTTATATAATATTGTGCTATAACCAGATACTTTGCTACACTCCTTATACTCACACACATACACATTGCTGTGGTTGTTTTCCCTCATAGGCCGAGCTGGTGGGCGTTTAATTGGCAACATGCAGGGAGGTGACAGTGATGAGGTTAGTCATGGCAAATGCACAAACTTCACGTCAAGTGTGCTCTCAAAATGTTAGTTTTTGAAAATACGGATCCCTCTTGATCACCGGTTCACACTTTCTTTCATCACGGATGCTTTTCTTTCTCTCTGATATCATCCCTTGCTCTTTTCTCAACCATGCCACTTCTTTAACTTTCTCACTTGTTCATGTAGCCCAGAGTAAAGGATACACTCCGTCCCCCCGGCGCTGGCCGGAGGCGGAAGAAAAGAAAGGTGTGTGTGTGTGTAGCAACTATTAGTGACTTCAAGGGAATAATAGAAATCCAGCAGTACTTGTTATTCAGTTATTCCTTCAGCAGAGACAGAGGTGGGTAGAGGATCCTGAAACCACTCATAGGTAGTATTCCTACTTGAAATAACAGCCAAAATAATAAAAGAGTTTCCTTAGAACTGCAGTGGAATGTCTTAGTACTTAGTATGTAATATTTTTTTTTTTGAATAATTTTGGTCTAAAATGAAATGGTAAAACTCCAAAATGAGCTCAGTAACAGCAAAGTAGTCTAGGTGCTTTCTTTACAAATATTTTTTTATGTCATGTGATAATTTCATGATGAATTGACCAATATATTATCTTACATAGTGTGTGTCTTCCATTAGAAGATAGAACCTTGTGCTACATTCTCTTTCATTAGAGCTAGTAAATACAGGGGTTGGACAATGAAAGACCGGTGGTCTGACCAGGTTAAATCGGTACTTTGGAGGGTGTGATTGTACTGTCCACAAAGTCAAAGTAACAGGTTGGGGACATAAATGATCGAGATTACTTTCTCTTACATCGTGTTCCAAGATAGAAGATTA
>BRDA01049368.1:0-15637 GCA_036984385.1 Crenuchus spilurus | reverse complement strand
GTTATATAGTATATTACAATGCACACAACATTATGGTGACATACCAGAGTTCAAAAGAGGACAAATTGTTGGTGCACGTCTTGCTGGTGCATCTGTGACCAAGACAGCAAGTCTTTGTGTCTAAATATTATTGAGCCACTTTGGGGTGTTTTGGAGGAGCGAGTCAGGAAACGGTTTCCTCCACCAGCATCACGTAGTGACCTGACCACTATCCTGCAAGAAGAATGGCTTAAAATCCCTCTGACCACTGTGCAGGACTTGTATATGTCATTCCCAAGACGAACTGATGCTGTATTGGCTGCAAAAGGAGGCCCAACACCTACTAATCAATTATTGTGGTCTAAAACCAGCTGTTTCAGTTTCATTGTCTAACCCCTGTATATACGTTACTTTTGGGAAATACAAACGTTTGTTCAAACAGTGAGAATACATAACAGATCATTCAGGATCAGAAATCATTGAAACAAGTAAATGCCACTGTCTGAGTCAAGTTTTTGATGATTTACAAATGCAAGTTAAAGCACAAAACAAACATTTCTTGTTTGGACTGCATTTTAGAGTGAAAAATTCACAAACGGACTGGAGTGCCTGAAAATGTAAAAACCATATGGATAAATCACCAGGTTTCACTCAACACACATTCTACTTACCCAAAAATATGTAAATATGATCTCTGAGTGAATTATTTAAAAGTGTAATATTAAAACATTTGAATGTTACAGCTGAGCTATCTCCAAGGTAATGCAGTAGCCACGATACAGTACAGTCCAATGCAATATGATGCTATATGTGCAAATACATAGTCACACTTTTTACACTCTTGTCAGCCTGATTGTTTGGCAATTGGTCTCTTAGTGCATGGTGCTAATTAAATTTAGGTGTTTACTACCCACCTCTGAGTAGGAGATATCATACGTACTTTATATATACACAGTCATGTCATAATACTATGACCACCACTGGTATGGAATTAACTCCGCTCAGGACATCACATATGCCAAATAGGCAGTTGTCGCAGAGTGCAAAACAATTGTCAGGGGACACAATTTGACTGATATCTTAAAGGACATGATAATAGTGTACAGGGCTGAGGGTGTTTTGTAAACCACTAACTTCTTGGGATGTTCTAGAGCTGCCATAGGAAAGGGGTACTGAGAATGGACTTCTCGTACATTGAGTGCCTCCCCGCGGCATAGCAGTGGTGCCCCATGGGCCATTGATGTCAGTGGGGAATGACCACTCCTGTTAATTTATACAGATAATAATAATAATAATATAATGAACACAGGAGCAATGTGTAAGGGATCACCATCGAGTGAACACTTATGTCTGGGCCTGTGAAATAGGTGCATGGTTAAGGTGGTCATAATATTGTGATTTGACTGTATGTGTGTTTGATCAAATGTGAATAGAGTATCCATTTACAAGCAGAACCTTCCTTTTCTTGTTTTCCCTCTCATAGACAGTAAATTGCAAATAGTTGGATGATTATGTATGTATGTGGATAGTGTGTCTGCATTTGATTGCAATATAAGCAACTGTATGTGTTGCTGCCTGCAGTCAGAAGACAGCGAGATTGATGTTGACGACGATGATGATGAAGAAGAGGAAGACGAGGCTAATGAGGATCTTGATGAAGATAATGACAGTCTGGAAGGCTCTGCCTCCAACCCCACCCGCCCAGGGCGATCTCTTCACCCTCAGATTCTGGAGGAGAGTGACAACGATTTCTAATACACAAGTTCATACACACCATTACTAGGCAAACATGAACAAAAGTCTTGTACGCACACATACAGCCTTTGCCTGAAATGTGTTGACCTGTCTTTAGAGTCTATAACTACGCTTATGTTTGTACACAGAGTTTATGCCTTTAAATGAACATGAATATATTATAATTACCAATAAATGAAACTCAGATGCTGCATTTTTGTTTTATTATGAAAAAAGTCAAGTATAAGAATGTTCTGTACAATCTGCATTTTTAACTAAATATATATTATGCAATTCTACAATAAGAAAATAGCTGAAATAAATTATGATAAAAGGTTATAATTTGTGCGTGTGTTAGATGTCCACCACACACTCCGTTGCATCGGTTCTTATGGCATCGGATACAACCTTCGCTCCTGACTCGCCAATTCCATTACCCTGGAGGCTGAGAACAAAGACACATGAATACACACATTCACAGACATATAGCTCACATTTGAGGTATTCTTCCTCTCACTCACACACACACACACACATTATTGTATAATTTCAGTTGGCATATTGCTTTACGCTGCATTTATCTCCACTTTATAGTGACTGCACATTGCAAAGCAACTTATTTCTTCCTAAATTTTTTCTATAGAGAATTAAGTGTGCAAAGGTTTTTGTGCCCCTACTTGTATCATTTAGATAAACATACACTACTAACAATCAGAATACCATAGTAATTACCTAGCAACCACCTTAGAAACAATAGCAACCATCTAGGTACAACCACCAGGATGACCCTGCCTACCATTTAGCAAAACCATAGCAACTACACTGGTGACTAGCAACTACCTAAGAATACCATAGCAACCACACAGGAGACCATTGCAACTGCCTAGCAACACCTTATCAACGCCTTTAGAGACCACTGCAACCACCTTGGTATACCTTACCAATCGCATCGGAAACTATTAACCATCAAGCAAAACCTTTAAACTCTAGCAAAGCACCTGGCGATGCCCTAGCAATAATCTAGAAATTACACAGGCTGCACATAATCTAGTAGTCTTGGTGAGCAGGATTTGGAGTTTATCAATCCAAGAGAATGATCTTAACTATCCAGTCATGCTGAAAATGTGTTGTGCTGCACTCCTGCAGTTTTCCTGACTAAGCACAGTACGTGGTACGCTTTGGATTTGATCTGGGCATTTGGATGCGTTATATTGCCTCTATTAATATAGTCAACTTGAGCAGACACTTACTTGATGTAAGTGAGTTGGTGGTTTCCTCTTAATGCAGTGGCAATGAAGATGGCTCCATCCATTCCTAAAGAGTTCTCCTGAAGGCTATGAGGAAATATGGACATAATTTAAAACCATTCGTTTTGTGAAATATCTGTGAAATGAGCAGCAAACATTGACTTGTGAATGAATGCTGTGCTCACTTCAAACTTCTCAAAGTCCTGTTAGTCTTCAGAGCGCTGGAGAGAGCCTTGGCCCCAGCCATTCCAATGGAGTTGCCACGTAGACTGAGGACAGAGTAAGAACATGAGGTGTTTAAGTGATGCATACAGTGAAAGAAAACCAATAACGAGGCAGACAGATTTTGATTGTTGTACATTCACAGGCTGACCCAGCTAACAGATGTGATTAGAATGTTCAGCAACATTTTAAAAAGGTTCCAGGAAAGTTAGATTGTAATGTTTCAGTAGTAAAGGTACCAGAACAATCTGAAAACGTGTCACAAAAAATGGTTTACATGTAACGTTTTTCACAGAAAGTTCCAATATGACTAACACTGACGTTACAATGACAGCGTTTTTTTCAGCATTTGATCCAGTTTGTGGTATGGTTACAAATCATTGCTGGTTTGCAGTCAGATAAGAAAATGTTGCCTTTCTAGTGACTTCTAGTGGATGTTTTTTAGCTAAACACCTCGACCAATTGGTAGAGATGGTACAATCGCATTGTGTTAAGATATAATGACGCAGATGTGCTGTAACAAATGATTGAGCAGGATGTAAAAGGACCACATTTGTAAGAATCAGAAAATGCTCTAATAACCAAACATTGTTAACTGGGTAAAGTACTAGAAACTCCTATCTTGTAGATCCAAAATGTCATGTAGAGGTCTCCGCAGAACAAAGTGACTGGATGTTTTTTCAACCACCCACAACCATCCAGTCACAAGCAAGTGGGCATATTACAATCAATGGTTAGAGTTATTGTTAGGATTAGTGGTTCAAAATACCCACTTCCGTTCTGCAGAGACAACAGTCAGAGACTGCCAGTCTTTGGTTCTGTTTGCTAGCTGTTCATCAGTAGTCAGTTTCTGAACACAGAGCGGCTCTTTGCTGGATATTTGTGGGATGTTGGACCATCTGTGGCAGAGGGCAGCTGACAAATATTGCATGTTAACAGATGGTGTACAGTCTGTGGTTTTGCACCTACATAGGTAGGAGGAGCTCGTAAAGTGGATAGTGAGTATAAGGTGGGGGATTTCTAGCAAAGAGGATGGTGGAATTATAGTTCAAGAAGGAATGAAAAAAAGAAACACTCACTCCAGTGTGTGTAGAGTTTTGTTGACCATTAGAGATTCAGCTAATGCCACTGCACCAGCTTTGCCTGCAGATACACCCTGAAGACTGCATACACATACATAATGTTTGGTTACATCTACACAATCACTGCAATCACAGATACAGTGGGGCCAAAAAGTATTTAATCAGCCACTGATTGTGCAAGTTCTCCTGCTTAGAAAGATGAGAGAGGTCTGTAATTTTCATCATAGATACACTTCAACTATGAGAGGCAAATGAGAGAAAAAAAATCCAGGAAATCACATTGTAGGATTTTTAAAGAATTTATTTCTAAATTATGGTGGAAAATAAGTATTTGGTCAATAAACAACCAGCGAGAATTCTGGCTGTTACAGACTTGTTATTAAGAAGCCTTCCTATTCTGCACTGATTACTTGTATTTATTGCACCTGTTTGAACTTGTTATGTCTATAAAAGGCAACTGTCCTCACTCTCAATCAATCACACTCCAAAGAGCTTTCTAAGGACAACAGGGACAAAATTTTAGACCTGCACAAGGCTGGGATGGGCTACAGGACAATAGGCAAGCAGCTTGGTGAGAAGGCAACAACTGTTGGCACAATTATTAGAAACTGGAAGAAACACAAGATGACTGTCTGGGGCTCCATGCAAGATCTCACTTCATGGGGTGAGGATGATTCTGAGAAAGGTCAGGAGTCAGCCCCGAACTATACAGGAGGACTTGATCAATGACCTGAAGAGAGCTGGGACCACAGTCTCAAAAAGAACCATTAGTAACACACTATGCCATCATGGTTTAATATCATGCAGGGCATTCAAGGTCCCCCTGCTCTGCCAGCACATGTCCAGGCCCATTTTCTTTATGTACTTTATTTACATTTAGCGGACGATTTTATCCAAAGCGACTTACAATGACAGTACAATAGTACAATAATAAAACAATGCAACGTTAAATGTCCATTGGTACACATGAGGAGTAGTTAGCTTAAGGAGTTTCTTAAAAACAGCGAGGGCCTCCACTGCTCTGGTGGTGGTAGGCATCTTGTTCCACCATCTGGGAACTATAGAGGAGAACAGTCTGGATTGCTTTGTGTGAATGTTAGGCAAAGCAAGGCAACGTTCAGTGGAGGAGTGCCTTTAGGAGTAAGTGGAGATAGTAGGGAGCCTGCTCTGTCATAGGCTTTGTGTTTAATACGAGCAGCAACCGGAAGCCAACTTTTTGGTACCAACTCTACTCGCCATGTTTGGAGGAAGAAGAATGCTGAGTTGCATCCCAAGAATACCTTAACTACTGTGAAGCATGGGGGTGGAAACATCATGCTTTGGGGCTGTTTTTCTGCAAAGAGGACAGCACGACTGATCTGTGTTAATTAAGGGAAGAATGAATGAGGCCATGTATCATGAGATTTTAAGTCAAAACCTCCTTCCATCAGTGAGAGCATTGAAGATGGAACATGGCTGGGCCTTCCATCATGAAAATTATCCCAAACACACTGCTTGGGCAGTGAAGGAGTGGCTCCGTAAAGGTCCTGGAGTGGAGGGAGTTGAAAGTCTGTTTTGCTAAGTGATAGCCCCAAACATCACTGCTGTAGAGGAGATCTGCATGGAGGAATGGGCCAAAATACCAGCTACAGTGTGTGCAAACCTGGTGAAGACTTACAGGAAACGTTTGACCTCTGTCACTGCCAACAAAGGTTATGTTACAAAGCATTTGAACTTTTGTTATTGACCAATGTTCCACCATAATTTACAAATAAATTCTTTAAAAATCCTACAATGTGATTTCCTGGATTGTTTTTCTCATTTTGTCTCTCATAGTTGAAGTCTACCTATGATGAAAATTACAGACCTCTCTCATCTTTCTAAGTAGTAGAACTTGCACAGTCAGTCCCTGACTACTTTTTGGCCCCCCTGTATGTGCTGGTGATGTTCTGACAGCGTATTGTTTTAGTGCAGAACATTGGTGAAGAGATTCTAACAACATACTGAAAGCATTATAAAGAGAAAATATCAGTACTGCCAATAAATAAGTGAATAAACAATAGAAATTGGTTTAAATGTTGCAGTGTTGTCAGCAGGCATACATCCCACCATTGACAGCACTCTGACAGCTTTTTTAAGGCACGTATGTAAGATCATATCAGATGAAAATGTATAGATTAAAATGCATCTAACTTGGTTAAAAAATGAGCAACAACCACATACAGGAAGTTAAAATGAATGTCTGCGTCCGTGACCTGACCTATTTTCCAGCAATGGTGCTTTACAGCCGACCACATACAGTATTCATATCTGTGTGCATGTATGATTGTGCATGTTGAACTTACTAGAGGACTGCAAGTGATGTGTTAGCCTTTAGAGCCCCAGCCAGTGAGATGACACCATCATCACCCAAAGCATTTTCCTGTAGACTACACACACATTCATGAAAGCATTAAACACAGAGGTTTAGGTATATCGTGTTCAGACACTATAGTGAACATAGACTGATTGTACCCATCTCAGCATTGCATGCAATTCACTATCAACTAGAATCCAGGCCTCACCAGCCAATCAAATCGCACCTATAATTCCCTCCTCAATGAATGTCTCATTCCACATGGAAACATGTCACTTTAAAGTGAAATCACATATATTTTACAGACAGGTGTGGACCAGACACCTGGACATTGTTGATGGGTTGTTGGCCTGGCCTCAGTGATGGACTGACAAATAGAAAGTGCAACTAAAGTGGCACCCTGACCAAGCCCACTGAAACAGTTACAACCCACCAAACTTTTTGTTCTCAAAACCAACAGAAAATTCTTGTTTGCATTCAAAATAATTAGCCAGGCATTCACAAGAATGACGACATGTTCACTGTAATCACCAATAGCGGGAATCTTTAAAGTTTGGTGAAATGGCCAGATCCTCCTGATGGCGTCACCTCTCTGTTATCTGTGTAATTCACCCTCCTATTCACAAGAAGCATACGAAGAGGGTCTCTACTTACATGCATGCCCATTTATCCGAGTGTGGGTGTATGCAGGGCATAGGTTCCACCCCCTCTCTTCCTAATTTAATCTGGTGTTTTGTTCACTGATGGGTGGGTGGTGGGTGAATTAGTGATACCATTTAAAAAGTTTGACCTTTATACAGTGGTGCACAGACAGAAGTGTGTGAGACAACTCACTCCAAGAGCCGGATGCTTGTGTTGCTTTGGAGAGACTGAGCTAGAGCTTTGGCAGCGCCACCCTTCATGAAGTTCCACTGGAGACTAACACACACACAACAGAGAGATGATGAATATTAGCAGCAGTGCATCTCCAGACAAATCACTACCACTGAACTAAAGTGCTGAAGTCTGGACTGTTCAGTAGTAGCTTCATACCAGTGGCTAATATTTGGAAATGAAAGCACCAAACAGGTCAGATATCTGTCACAAAATGTCATCAAAATTAACATGTGCGTGCATGTACAGGGCTTAGACAATGAAAGTGAAACAGCTGTCATGTTAGTGTGGGAGGTTTCATGGCTAAACTGGACCAGTCTGGTGGCCAATCTTCATTAATGTCACATTGCACCAGTAAGAGCAGAGTGTGAAGGTTCAGTTAGCAGGTAAGAGCACAGTTATATAGTATATTACAATGCACACAACATTATGGTGACATACCAGAGTTCAAAAGAGGACAAATTGTTGCTGCACGTCTTGCTGGTGCATCTGTGACCAAGACAGCAAGTCTTTGTGTCTAAATATTATTGAGCCACTTTGGGGTGTTTTGGAGGAGCGAGTCAGGAAACGGTTTCCTCCACCAGCATCACGTAGTGACCTGACCACTATCCTGCAAGAAGAATGGCTTAAAATCCCTCTGACCACTGTGCAGGACTTGTATATGTCATTCCCAAGATGAACTGATGCTGTATTGGCCGCAAAAGGAGGCCCAACACCTACTAATCAATTATTGTGGTCTAAAACCAGCTGTTTCACTTTCATTGTCTAACCCCTGTATGTGTGTGTGTGTGTGTGTGTGAGACTCACTGTAAGGATGTGAGTGCTCTGTTGGCTTTCACTGCCCCAGCAATCGCAGTCACTCCTTCATCATGGAGAAGATTAGCTGTAAGACTGACACACACACACACACACACACACACACACACACACACAGTTTTATATTTGTAACCAGATACATCACACAGAGCTGAAAATACACTAAAACATAGCTCTAGCAATAGATAGATAGACAGATTGAGAGAGAAAGAGATAGAACATATAGTGAGAGAGAGAAAGAGAGGAGCGAAAGAGAGAGAATGCGAGGGGGGAGGATACTCACTCAAGTTCTCGAACTGTGTTGTTCTCTTGTAAGGCTCGAGCAATGGCTTTGGCACCTTCAACTCCTATTGAGTTCTCTCTGAGACTACACAAACACACACACATACACACGCGCGAATATTTATGGATTAAAACACACACATGCATGCATTTGTCATTACGAGGACCTGAAAAATGTCCCCACATTGTGAAAAAGATATGCTGTCCATTACAAAAGAGGACATTCAACCCTGACTGAGTACAACAGGATATGCAAGAGCACACACACACACACACACACACACACTTACTTCAGACTGGTGAGGCCTTTGTTGGAGCGCAGAGCCAATGTGAGAGCCTTCATGCCTTTATCACTGACAGAGTTACTCTGGAGACTGATGAGGACCAACACAAAGAGTTTAACACTACAAATATACAATATCACCTGTGTGTGTCTGTGCGTGACTGTGTGTGTGACTGTGTGTGTGACTGTGTGTGTGACTGCGTGTGTGTGTGTCTGTGCGTGACTGTGTGTGTGACTGTGTGTGTGACTGTGTGTGTGACTGTGTGTGTGACTGCGTGTGTGCGTGACTGCCTGTGTCTGCGTGTGACTGTGTGTGTGTGTGACTGTGTGTGTGACTGTGTGTGTGACTGTGTGTGTGACTGCGTGTGTGTGTGACTGTGTGTGTGTGTGACTGTGTGTGTGACTGTGTGTGTGACTGTGTGTGACTGCGTGTGTGTGTGACTGCGTGTGTGTGTGTCTGTGCGTGACTGTGTGTGTGACTGTGTGTGTGACTGTGTGTGTGACTGTGTGTGTGACTGCGTGTGTGACTGCGTGTGTGACTGCGTGTGTCTGTGTGTGACTGCGTGTGTCGGCGTGTGACTGCGTGTGTCTGCGTGTGACTGCCTGTGTCTGCGTGTGACTGCCTGTGTCTGCGTGTGACTGTGTGTGTGACTGTGTGTGTGACTGTGTGTGTGACTGTGTGTGTGACTGTGTGTGACTGTGTGTGTGACTGCGTGTGTGACTGCGTGTGTGTGTGACTGCGTGTGTGTGTGACTGCGTGTGTGTGTGACTGCGTGTGTGTGTGACTGCGTGTGTCTGCGTGTGACTGTGTGTGTGTGTGTGTGTGACTCTGTGTGTGACTCTGTGTGTGTCTGCGTGTGTGTGTGACTGCGTGTGTGTGTGACTGCGTGTGTCTGCGTGTGACTGTGTGTGTGACTGTGTGTGACTGCGTGTGTGACTCTGTGTGTGACTCTGTGTGTGTCTGTGGGTTTACCTCAGCGTACAGAGTGTATTGTTGACCAGAAGAGCTTGTGCCAACGCTACTGTTCCCAGATCCCCCAGATGATTACTAGACACACTATCATACACACAAATGTCATTACAGGCCGATGAAATGATTTTACTTTTCATTGTTGTTCTTTTATGCTGTTCACTATAATAAAGAAACCACATCAAAGGCATTTATCCTGAAACAGCCAAGGGCATTGCTTTTAAAACATCTGAAAAGTGTTCACTATAGCATACACAGCCTCAGCAGGTGCACACACACACACACACACACACACATGCATGCCTGCAAAAAATGCACATGTGCAACTTTGTACTTGAGTTCTTGTAGAATCTGGTTCTTCTTTAAAGATTCTGCGATTCTCTTCACTCCGTCTGGGCCGATACTGTTCTTCTGAACACTGTAATACAACACAGACAAATACGCTGTACACACACTTCTACACTATAAGGAGTTCAAAACAGACTTGAACCATAACCTTTAAATAAGAAAAGCACTACACACAGACTCACTTCAGTGAGATGAGTTTCCGGTTGGACTGCAGAACTTCAGCCAGTGCTCGAGCTCCCTCATCCTCTATGTGGTTACTGTGAAGACTACACACACACACACACACACACACACACACACCTCCGTATGATAACTCTGACACTGTACACACCACCGTCATCAACACAAGCAGAAAATGCTAATTAAAATGTGCTACTAGACACTTTTTTATATTTTTTGTTTATTTTTAGGAAATTTCTGTTAACATTTTTAATGTTTTTTGCAATTTGCTGTTAATATATACACTTTACCAGTCAAAAGTTTGGACACACTTTCTCATTCCATGTTTTTATTTTTTCCTACATTATAAATAAACACTGAAGTCATCCAGACTGTGAGTGAACACATAATGAATCATGTAGTAAACTTAAAAGTGTTAAACAAACCAAAACATGTTTTAGATTTTACTTCAAAGTAGACACACAACTGATGTCTCAAACACATTAAGAGGCAAGAAATGCAAGTCATGAGCTCTTGACAAGACACAGCTGTTAACTGAAAGCCATTCCAGGTGACTACCTCATAAAGCTGACTGAGAAAATGCCAAGAAAGCTGCATCTAAGCCAGAGGTGCCAACTGTGAAGAATGTCAAATATAAACATATTCTGGTTTGTTTACTAAATAATTACAGATGTGTTTATTCATAGTTTAATGACTTTAGTATTAATCTACAATGTAGAACATTTTTAAATCATGAAAAACCACTGAATGTCCAGAATATGTGTCCAAACTTTTGATTGGTGCTATAGATATAAGGTGGATGGTGTAAAATAATTATTTACCATATAATCTGATACAATTACATTGTCTAACTAAAGGAACTGAATGTGCTGTTGAGAGTTTCATCCACAGTGATGGTTCAATAACTTGTTTTCTGAGAGTGTAAAGCTACTGTATTCAGTGGAAACTCACTTGATTGACACGATGACCTGGTTCATTCTGAGCGCCTCAGCCAATATCTTTGCTCCTTTGGTTCCAATGTTGTTGCCATGAAGACTGTCAATGAAAAGAGGTGCTTACATGTCTTATAGTGAAGAAAACAAGATATGTTGATTTAATTTAAAATATTAAAGTATTTTATTTCCTCTCTACTTTTCATAAAAGAGCAAAGTACACACACACACACACACACACACACACATATATAAAAACACATCGTAAAGGCTTACTCCAATATGGTGAGTGTACGATTGACCAACAGAGCCCGACTCAGTGGCTTGATTCCTTTACCACTAATGGAGCTGTCTGCCAAACTATAAAATGGAAAGATAAATGAGAGAGAGAGACAGAGAGAGAGAGAGAGAGAGAGAGAGAGAGAGAGAGAGAGAGAGAGAGAGAGAGAGAGAGAGACAAAGAGAGAGAAAGAGAGAGAGACAAAGAGAGAGAGAGAAAATTAGATTTATTGGCCAAATACGTTAATGCGCACAAATAATTTCTCTCTCTAATATTATATATCATATACAGGTAATATAGATGTAATTGACAGATGATACACTGTATACAGTGAACAATATACACAGTATACAAAGTATACACAAACTGTAACAGGGACTAGTAATATAGACAATGTGCATATAATTATACACAAGCAATAAAGATTAAAGACGTGTAATGTACACAGTAGTGCAAACACCAGCAGTGTACAAGTTTGGGAATAAATCATGGTTACAGAGGTATGATGAGTGTAATAACTGTGAGGGGAAATCAGGATTAACAGAGGATACTGATGCTCGGCTGGTGACGAGCGTGATGACATGAGGGGTTAAAACTGTTCCTGTGTTTGGGAGCCTGACAGTGGAGAAGAGTAGAAAAAGGTTGTGACCTCATTATGCTATGAGCAGTTAGTCAGGAGGAAAAAAACACAAATCGTCCCTCAATAAACACACATCAAGCTTTGCTGATTCATAGCACGTGCACAGACTTATCACACACTCAGAGACACTCATGTGCAACTACAGTAATAAGACAGTGAATACACAGTAAATATGCCAGTGTTAAATCAACACTATTAGAGTTAAATTAACACGGGGAGTGTTAATTTTGACACCATCAGTGTTAATTTAACTCTAATAGTGTTGATTTAACACTGGCATATTTACTGTGTAGTAAAGTGCTTGAGTTGATGTTTATACCTCAGACACTGAATATGGCAGTCTTTGGCACTCAGTAAACTCCCCAGAAGCTCCATTGCATCATCTTTCAATTCATTATTTTCCATCCTGAAAAATGCATGCACACACACACACATATACACACATACTGTTATTAATTGTTCTCTTACCCTCAGATTACTGCTGTTGCATTCCATCCTAATAGAAACTGTACAGTATTCACTTTAAAAATGAGCATCAGTGTGAAATAGTACTGATTCTACTGCACCTCGGAGTGTCTAAGGCTTTACAGAGCAGTACAAGTGTGAAAGCATGAAAGGCAGACATGGCAAATTGTGGCATTTGTTTGTGGCAACCGCTATTGAGAAAACTAGACTCATTTTCTCAGTTATGCATGTATGAATTCATGTGGTTGGCATGGGTGTTACCGTAGTTTGCTGCAGTACAGGAGCTGCGGGAGGAGTTTCTTGAGTGATGAGGAATCTAGGCAGTTTGAGAGATGTGTTTCATCAGCACAATGGTCAGAAACCTGCAGCAGGTACGCCAGCACTGCACACACTCCGCCCTTTAGCTTTCCCCGCAGCCTACAGCCAATCAGATCCTCCTCCACTGACCGCAGCCATTCCCCCTGCTGGAGCTCAGCCAGGCAGGCCACTGTAGCAACACTGCGCATGCTCACCGCCTCATCCCCTGACCCCACCACTGTGTTCTGAAGCAGGGTTGTCGCCATGGTGCGCTGGGTGACTTGCTCTTCACGACCCACCCCTAATGCTCCACCCAATAGAGCTCCTGTTGCTGAAGATAACAATCCAGACAGGAAGCGCATGAATAGGTCCAGGTTGCCATTGGTGGCATTGTTGCTTTTCTGTAGTGCAGCGCGGTAGTGGCTGGGGAAGCCAATCCGAGGCCAAGAGACTCCACTTTCAGAAAACAGATCAAACATCCCCCGTCGAGAAGATGTGTAGTAGAAGAGTGCGGCAAAAAACTCTTGTACTGAGATATGTATGAATCGCCATGATACGCATTCTGATGACCAGCTCGGCTCACGCCGGAGGACCCTGTGACCCACAGTTCCCAGCAGTGGTGGTACATCAATGCCATATGTTCTTAAATCAGCTTCGCTGAACATATGACGGCGACGTAACAAGCTGTAGAAGGCCAGGCGGCCCAGAGTAGTAAGCGGCTTCCGGATGCTTCCAGCGGAAGGGTCTGCTGAGGAGAGATGTGGCCAACAATAGTGGGCATATACCTCAGTGAGTGTCCGTGGGAAAGGTGTGTCCACTGACTCTGTCTTTACAAGGCGGGACATTGTTGCTGTGACAATGTGACAGATGCCAGGCACTGAGCACAGGATGAGCAAAGACTTCTGGGATCTCAGGTGATTCCACACCTGGTGAGAGGTGTCCTTTGTGTGAGCAACAGATGGACTGGATGGTTGGGAAGGTATGTGAGAATTTTCCTGCAAGTGTTTGAGGGGGTTTGTGAGGTAATCCTGGATGTGTTTGTGTGTATGCGGTGGGAGTTCGGTCACACGGTCCACTAGTCCTGCAGGTACTTTTGACCCAATGCCAGGCCTTGACAAAAGCCATAGCGTTACTCCAGGCAACAGGTTACCCCTGACAATATTTGTAATGAGGTCAGACACCTGAAGCTCCCGACGAGGGTCTGAGGTAGCTGGTGCTTCAGAGAAGTCCAGAGGGGAGCGGAGCTCTTCCAAACCATCTAAGATCAGTAGCACTTTACAGGCACCACCATGCAAAAGTACATCAACATTATCATATGGGACAATAAACCGAAGCATCCTATCAACCGACAGCCTATCAAAATTGCTCAGTTCCCAGCAAGCAACAGGAATCACCAAACTTAGGTCTGGGTAGATCTTCCCAGATCTCCATAGATGGACAAACTGGCGGACTAGCTGGCTCTTCCCACTGCCTGCCACACCTACTGTCAGTGTTACACGAGGAGTGGTGCTGACCCTTGTCAAGGGAGCAAGCAGCCTGTCCAGTCCTAGTGGACGACCATGTAAAGGTCCCATTCCTCTGTTGACGGACACTTGAATGAGATCATGCTCTCTTTGCTGCAGGTCAGACACACCTTCAACCAGTAACAGAGCAGGACCAGGGCTATGATTGGGAACTTGTTTGGTGAGGCTGTTGAAATCTTCTCTGAGTCGCTTGGAGAGGGAATCTTTATGCTGTTGAACAATAGAATCTAAGAACACAGGAAAAGACAAGTATAAGGAATCAAAGAAATGGGATACGATTAAAGAAAGAAATACATAGATGTATGCATCAGTGACTTTGTTATATTAGTAATGCTAATAACAACTTAGTAACTATTTAAGACGTCTGTAGGTTTGCACTGAAAAGTTTGTAAATACGAATAACAGCATGTTAACACACCCGCACAAACCATATTCAGTTATTATCTCAAATAGTCTTGTTTATTTGTTTTTATGTGGTGTAGGACACAGTACTGTTATCCACACAAATAAGCATGCTAAATACATTAACCTTTTAACATCCCCTCCATAAAAGAAGAAATTTATTATTTTGGGCAGGGTGGGGGTGGGGTAGGAAGGAAATAATTAAACAATATATTTTTTTTAAAGACCCTAAAGTTTTTTTTTTTTAATGTACAACATACTGTGAGGTGCACTTTAAGGTAAAATCAGAACATAAACTCTAAGACAAAAAAAAACTATAAGACAAAAACTGTACAATAACACACTCATCTGTGGTGGAGCAACAGTACTAGTGGTTTTTCAGCATTTGATCAGTTTATTCCTTGTGGTTTGGATATGAAGCTGCTGGTTTGTATTCAAACAAGAAAATGTTGCATTTCTAGTTTTGCCCAACATACAAACCAGATTCCAAAAAAGTTGGGACACTAAACAAATTGTGAATAAAATCTGAATGCAATGATGTGGAGATGGCAAATGTCAATATTTTATTGGTAATAGAACATAGATGACAGATCAAAAGTTTAATCTGAGTAAATGTAACATTTTAAAGGAGAATATGTTGATTCAAAATTTTACAGTGTCAACAAATCCCAAAAAAGTTGGGACAAGTAGCAATAAGTGGCTGGAAAAAGGAAATTCAGCATATAACGAACAGCTGGAAGACCAATT
>BRDA01049367.1:0-35000 GCA_036984385.1 Crenuchus spilurus | reverse complement strand
AATATAATCTAAAAATGTAACAATTTCAGAAAAATGCTTCTCAGTGTAAAATTGCAAATACTTTGAATTTCCCATCATTTGTACGTAATATTATCTAAAGATCTGTTGACCTGCAAAGGTCAGTACTTGTGATCTTAGGGCTTTTAGGTGGCGCTACATTAAAAACAGGTATGTGTTGTATGAGAAATCACTGCATGGACTCAGGAACACTTTCAGGAATCTCTGGCTGAGCAGTTTGCTGTGCAACTCACAATACAAGTTAAAGTGGTATCATGGAAAGCAGAAGCCATGTCAACACAATCCAGAAACACTGCTGTCTTCTCTGGGCCAAAGCTAATTTAAAATGGATCGAGGCAAACTCTTCAGTGGTCAGAAGAATAAAAATAAATTCCTCAGACACAGTGTAGTCTCAAGAGGAGAATGACCATCCAGCTTATCAGCACACAGTTCAAATGCATGCATCTCTGTTGATATGGGGTTGCATAAGTGGGCAGCTTACACATCTGGGAAAGCACTCTCAATGTACAGCATTCATGGTAACTTTCCAGATGTGTAAGCTTCTGGTATATAGAGCTTTTAAAGCAACATTTGGTCCCATCCAGACAATGTAGCTTTCAGGGAAGGCCATGCATATTCCGCAAGACAATGGTAAACCACATACTGCATTCATCACAGTAGCATGGCTTTACAGAAAAGTTTAGGTGCTGAACTGGCATGCCTGCAGTCCACACCTTTCACTAATAGAAAAAATTGGGTGCATCATGAAACACAAAAATTCAGCAAAGAAGACTTTTGAACAGCTAGAACAGTACATTAGACAAGAATTAGACAACTTTCCTCTCCCAAAATTCCAGAAAATGATCTCTTTATTTTCCAGATGTTTACAGATTGTTGTTAAAAGAAGCAGGATGCTACACAATGATAGACATGGCAGTGTTCCAACTTTTTTGGAATTGAGGTTGTACTATTGAAACATTAAAAAAACAACACTGTGTATGCATAAGCACATAAGATAGATTGGTGACATTTACATGAGCACAGTTATAGCAATATAGACACTTATGGTTTAAGGGGTTACATCCTTGCTGAAAGATCAGGACAAATCATTATGGAAAAACTCCATCAAGTGATGGATTTGGCATAATGGTTACCATTAGAGACTGCTTGTTTCCTGTAGAACATATTTAGATATGAATAGAAAATCATTAGATGTGTCTAGAATCATTTAAGTCACCCATTAAACTATTCGGATCCTTTTCAAGATCAAACCATGTAAAACACTTGATAACATTACTTAACATCAGCAAACATTAAATGGGTTCTGTGATTTTTTCCCCAGCAGGTTTCACATTATTTCTAGATGCATTTAATGGCTTTCTAAAGGCCACTTTAGAGTCCAGGTAACAAGTGTGATTGAAAATATTTCTGCCCCAGTGATAAAATATCAGAATAGAATATCATCTGTCTAGTTACAGCAGTTTTGGGTACAGCAGGTGTCTGTCCACATTCACAATTGACCACAGTTTAAGGTAATGACCTTAATGACGGAAGGTCATCGGTTCCATCCCTGGACAGGTCATGACTGAAGTGCCCTTGAGCAAGACACCTAACCCCCAACTGCTCCCTGGGGGCTGTGGATAGGTCTACCCACCACTTTGGGCACGTGTTCACTTGTGTGTGTGTGTGTGTGTGTTTGACTACATGGATGGGTTAAATTCTGAGGTCAAATTCTGTTGTATGACTTCATGTTAATTCACCAGTCCTATAGCACCGTCCACTTCTGTTTGACCATCACTCTTTATATCCTTTCCGTCTTTGTAAAATGGACTGCACACATCACTCCGGCAACACCTCCTGAGTTTCTGACTAATCAGTCACCTGGACTATAAATGGATCTTAATCGGATCTAAAGCTGTTCTGCATGAATGTGGTTATGTACATTTACATTTTACATTTACATTTTGAGGCATTTAGCAGACGCTTTAAGCGACTTACAATTGGGGGTTAGGTGCGTTGCTCAAGGGCACTTCAGTCGTGACCTGCCCTGGGATTGAACCGGCGACCTTCAGGTCACCAGACCAGATCCTTAACCACTAGGCCACGGCTGCCCCCATGTAGAAGTGTTATGTTGCTTTTGTTTTCCCAGTCAAATACCTGTGTGTTTCATTTATCAGTATTATAGCCGTGAGTTATGAAGCCAGGGCTCACGGTGTTACGAGGAACATGTGGGCAGATGATGCCAAGAAATTATGTCCAGATCTTCAAGTGGCAAGAGTTAGAGAGTCTCATGGGAAGGCTGACCTTACCAGGTAGGTAAAACTACTATACAGGTCCAACTTTCTAAACCTCAGAACAATGACATGGATGATTAATGTTGATGTGTGAACAATCACTCACAGATAATACTGAGAAATAAAACGGTCTGATATTGATACTTTGTGATTTGTACACTGACACACACTGAGCTTGAAGTGTTGATGTTTTCTGGTTAGTTACAGGGAAGCCAGTGTGGAGGTGATTGAGGTAATGTCTCGTTTTGCAGTCATTGAGAGAGCCAGTATTGACGAAGCTTACATGGACCTCACTGACAATGTGCAGAAGAGACTAAAAGACTCAACAGTGGAACGTGTTGACCCCTGCCTTCTAAAGACCACTTATGTCCAGGGGTTTCCTCACCTCAGCACTCCAGAACTGGCACAAACTGCAGATATGTTAGTGGATAAAGGTACATTTCTAGGTATAAAAATCCATGATATCTAGTAGGGATGTGACGAGATCTCGTGTCACGAGATCTCGTGAGATGTAACTCAGCGATATTTCTCGTCATGTTAAAAATCTGTCTCGCGGGATTTGTGATCCAGCAAGCAGCCAGAATGACGTCGGAAAATACAGGTATTACTACTGAAGATGCCCCCGCCACTTTCAAATCGTTTGTTTGGCAGCATTTTGGGTACCGGGCGGAAATGATAAATGGCAAGAGAGTGACTGATAAGACACGGACCACATGCAAACACTGTATGAAAATAATGCTGTACACCGCGGCTAATACGAGCACGATGCAGAGACATTTACAGCACCACCACAGCTCAGTACTCAAATCAACAACTGCACCTGTGAAGAAAACACCAACAAGCCAGACAATGCTGACAAACACATTCGGACCTCAATTTCCAGTCAATAGATTCTTAAAATCTCGTCTCGTTCTCGTGAACCCAATATCGTGTCTCGTCTCGTGAGCTGAGTGTATCGTCACACCCCTAATATCTAGTCATGCCAGCATGTTCAGTGACTCCCAAGTTTTACAGAACGTGTACATTTAAATTTTGTCACATTGTTCTTTTATTGTAATAACTTCTTAATACTTACTTTATCTTCATGTATATGCAGAGGAACGGAGGTCTTTGGGTCTGCAGCAGTGGCTGGATTCGCTGCCCTCCAATTCTGAGACAGGGTGTGCAGAGCTGTGTTTGGCTGTTGGAGCACTGATTGTGGAGGAAATGAGAGCTGCTGTGGAGGAACACACTGGATTTCGCTGCTCTGCAGGAATTTCTCATAACAAGGTGTCTACATTGCTTGTTGGAAACAAAAATCCAGTAGATTGTCCTAACGATTTTCGTTAATTTGTAGCTTTAAATTAAATAACTTTTATTTGTAGGTTTTAGCCAAACTTGCTTGTGGCCTCAACAAGCCCAATCGCCAGACCATCCTACCTCTTGGATCAGTACCTGAACTCTTCAGTACTCTACCCATCAGTAAAATGTACATGTCTTACCTAATATGAGTTGGATGGCTGGATGTATAGACAGGATCTGACAAAGCTGTACGTGTGGTTGTTTTTCAGCCGGAACCTGGGAGGAAAACTTGGAGTTTCCATTACAGAGACCCTTGGGGTGGAGAAAATGGGAGAACTCACACAGTTCACAAGAGCCCAGTTGGAAGGACACTTTGGAGACAAAACTGGGTAAAAACAATAGATTTATTTAATTGTGGGAAATCCATAAAGTTGATATATTTAAACAAAGCTGCAAAAACAACCCAGTCTGAATTTGTTGTTTTTGTGACATCACTACCATTTATACAAACATCTGTTTTTTCACTCCACAACATATTAGTAACCCATTCATGGTGATGTTAAGAGGCGTGTTTCAGGCCAGGCTGCTGTCCCTCCCTCCGGTGGCATATTAACAGAATTCCACAAAAACAATTATGTAACTCTGCTGGATTTTATCCTAGGAATAAAACTAAACATACCCTGAAAACCTTAAAGGGTCTAATTTTCAAATATATTGGTTGAATTAAAATATTGTAGGTGTTTGTGAGAGGAGCTTAAATAAGCAGAGATACGTTTTTCAGAGTGTGTCAGACAGCTGTGCATTTTTTCTCACCAAATGATGCGATCTGTTATTCATATGATAATGAGATGGTAATTCCCGGCATTCTGTTGGTGGATTACTGGCTGTGGAACGTGTACCTGAACAAAGAACTCTCAAATGAATGAGAATGAGTAACTGAAACAAACTGAATGAGGAAAACAGAGTGTCGCCTCACATTAATTAAGCTTTAGAAATAAAACCACATACAATGTCTAAAAACTGTAATGAGCAGTGTGTAGCCAACACCTGTGTTTATTCAGTTCTGAGCTTAAAAGTCTTGGCTAGAAAGAGTGTTTTTTCACAATATATCAGCACATCTGAAAGCAGGTTTTTGGGAAGTCTAAGTTTAGAGCAGATTTAATCAGAATATAGATTTATGACACTCTTAATGTTTTGACACTGGTGTTGCTGAGTTTGTGCTGAACTAAAGTTTGTGTAACAGTTTGGAAAAAATCATTTTAGATGGGTGACATTTGTAAAAAAAGAAAAAAAGTGAAAGCATGTCAGACTATATCAGAGTGTCTGAAATACCATCAGACAAGTAAACTGTTGGATACTAGTGCATCTCCAAAAATGTGTATATTGGGGGTGGAAAAAATACATTTGTGTTCATAATTTAATTCCAAAAGGCAAACCTGTCAGATATTATGTTCATTGCACATGACATTTCAAGGTTTTTTTTTTGTTTTAATAGTAATTTACTCACACACTCAAAATGAACTGAGATTAAAATGAATTTAAATTCTGCATTACTGAGCTATACTAAGCCTTACTGAAGTCGAACAAAAAAGGCTTGAAATGTCACTGTGTATAGACAGATATCACAGTTTACCTTTTAATTATTAACAATGGGCATATTTAGAATATAATTTTTTTTTTGATATGGCACTGTAAACTTTTGAACTACAGGGTGATTAGATTAGATTGTCTCTATTCTCTGATATTTGATTCAGCCTGTGTCATTTTCTGCTGCCTGGTTTTGAATTGGTGTTAAGTAATTTTCAGACTACCATGACCTTGTCTGAGAGTGTTTTATTGTTCTTCAGGCAGTGGCTGTATGACTTGTGCCGAGGGATCGAGTTTGAGCCAGTGAAGCCCAGACAGCTCCCTAAATCCATCGGCTGTAGTAAGAATTTTTCAGGACAGACGGCTCTAGCTACAAAAAGCCAGGTAATAATTCAGCTCATGTACAAGAATGCTCATCTGTTAATATATACTGTTCGCTTTATGTTTCCTATGCACTCACTTTGTTTCTTCCTGCCTAGGTTCAGCATTGGCTTCATCAGCTTGCTCTTGAGTTGGAGGAGCGACTGAATAAGGATCGAGAGATGGTAATAGAATATCTTTGTTGAAAGCCTTTTCACTTTGAATGTGGTTTATATTATGTTTCTCCCCGTCTACTGTTATACAGAAGTCTTTGTTTCTAACTGTAGAATGCAAGAGTGGCTAAGATGCTGACTGTGGGTGTCCGTCAGGCTGGAGATAAAAGGCCAAGCAGTTTCTCCCGCTGCTGTGCTCTAGCACGATACGAAGCTTCAAAAATATCCGCTGACAGCTTTGCAATCATTAAGAGCCTTAATATTGCTGGCAGCCATCAGGAGGCATGGTGAGTGACTTCACATTGGTTTCTGTTTCTATTAGAAGAGTAATTGACCTAAACATGCTGACTGAAATTCAAGAATGAAAAGTAAGACTAACATTTCAATGATGCTATTAGGCAATATTAGGATTTCCCTATGAAATTTCTGGGCAGATAATGTTAAATCCAGTTCTTTAAAACAATGTCACTATATTCATAATCCATGTTTTAACAGGCATAGTGACGGATTTAAACTCTGCCTCATATTCGTTAGGATACATAAATAACTAGAATGCTGCATTCCATTTACCACAGATGTCGGAGCTGGGAATGACGTCAGTGTTTTCCACAGGAGTTATTTTTTTTTCCTTTCCAAAAAACCTATATGGACGACTCCATTGTTGTGATTGTTTTTGTGCATTACATGGTACTTTGCACATCCAAACATTGTAGCATGCAGGGGTGATAAAATTCCGGAAATATCCAGAATTCCGGATTTTGATATCCCAAATATAATGTTTTAGAATGATGAAAATCCGAACCTTTTTCGAGATAAAATAGAGTAAGGGACGAAACAGTTTGGGTACGAACCAACCTCAAGAGGTCGGAAATCTCCGGAATCGTAAGAAGGTTTATTATTTTCTTGAACACGTAAGTGACCGTGCACACAAGCGCCAAAAGAAGTGAGCTGATGAAACATTCAAAACAACGCAAAATAAATGAGAAGATATGATTTTTCTACGCCAAACTCGACAAAGTGACAGCTGTTTAAATAGGTCAGTTCCCGGTAATTAGTATCTATGTAGTTGGAAGAAGTTTTGTTTCTGTGTAGAGAAACAAGCATCCATGTCAGCTGTGTCGTGATTTTACCAAAATTAAAATCAGCATCAACCAAACAGATCGTTTAAGACGTTTTGAGACGTCGAATAATTTTGACACAATCGATGGCAGTTTTGACATGGATGCATCCCCCACCCTCTTCTGTTCTTCTGTCTTCTCTTCACTTTATATATTGGCCATGTACAGAGTTGCTGCTGGGACTGGTCCGTTTTAATTAAAATTTGATTGTCCAGGTACGTTTTTGGTATTTTCTTTGTTTTATTATTATGTGAAATCTGGTCAAAATCAGTATGAAAACTGAAGTATGCCAACATTGAACATTTCCTTTATTTGGGTCTGCTATATAATTTTAATAAATTTAATGTTCGATCTGACCTCTCTTTATGACCATGTGCATCCTTTATGTGCAATTTAATCCACTAGTAAAAGACCTTTGAGACCAGTGGTTTGTGCACAAATTTAACATTCTGAGCTATTTGAAACACTGAAAAGACAGTAGCCCCATGGACCCCTTGCCTGTACTTTCAGGATTTTCATTTTGGCTCTGTTATCACCCCTGAGCATGTCCACAGGTAGAAGTTGGACAGTACTGTGTATGACTGATTTAATAAGACCAAAAAGACAAATGCTAATAAACAATATAATACTTTAGCTTTTCCTGCTGTTAATGACTGGTCAGCCATCTTGGATTTTTAAAAATAATTTTATTTCTAGTATTTTTGCCATTTTTTCCCTCCTAATGTAGTTGTAGCCAATTAACCCATCACATCCAGTAGGGCGCTGTCCTCATTACTGTAATGTCCCTGACTCTAGGAGGGTGAAGACAAGCACAAGCATCCTCTAATGCATGTGAAGCAGCCACTGCTTCTTTTCAAACTACCGCCGATACACCATCGCTGTGGAGCCAACGCGCTCAGAGAAAAGCACAGGATCCCCATCTCCGTACGCCTGAGGTAGCAGACATTCTATTATGAATGTGATGGGGAGAGAAAGCCATCTACCCGCCCAATTTTTGCTCCCAGCCCTGGCTGTTGATGGTGAACAGCATGACCAGGATTCAAACCGGGATCTTCTGGTCATCGTGTCGGCGTCTTAGGGCCAACCATCTTGGAATTTGAGGTCAGGGTTGGTGAGGCTGTCCTGACTTTCTGAGTTACAAATCCTACTTCTGGGGATATTCCAGGTGAAACTTCCTACTGGGAAATCCAAATTCCAACTTCCCAGTTCAGCTGGAACACAGATTAATGACATTGAAAGTCTTCAGTGTGTTCCTTCTTAATATACCTTACCTGAATATTGTTTACAGTTATGTTGAGCCTACATGATCATACTGAAACCAAAAATGGAGCAGGAGGTTTATTAATTTCAGTATTTATCTTCATAGGTCTCCTGCTCTCACCTGTCTCCATCTGGCTGCCAGTAAGTTCAGTGAAACAACATCAGGAGGAATTGCCAGCTTCCTCAGCAGTGATGTGGCGCCAACACAGTCACTTTTGACCTCCACTCAGCAGCCCTCAAAAACTGAACCAAAAGCCAAGAAACCAGGAGCCATTCAGAGCCTTTTCCAAAAAGCTGCCGAAAAGAAAAAAGCTGATGAAACTTTCAAGAAACAAGTTGTTAATGACCTCACATCGTCATTCTCTGAGAACTTTCCCAGCCCTTCACCACAAAAATCACCAGCTGTGGCCAAGACCACAATTTCTTCTTTTTTCCAAAGAAAGAATTTGGAGAAAAACCTGGAAGTGGAAAAAGGGTTCCTGTGTAGCAAACAGGTGGTGACCACCAGCACTTCTGATTCAGACAAACCTCAGCTTGAGAAGGTTCTTGAGGGTTCTTCACGTGGGCTCTGTGCTAGTGAGTCTGAGCAGGATCTTACAAACTCCACCTTAGTTGGTCTTTCAGAACACAAAATCGCTAAGGACAACAAGGAAGACGTTCATACCTGTGAACGCTGTGGACAAGAAGTTCTAGTGTGGGATTTGCCAGAACACAATGATTATCACTTTGCTCTTGACCTGCAGAACTCATTCTCTTCATCATCATCCTCATCCTCACTCTGTGCTTCTACCAGCAGCTCCCTCAGGACTGGAACACCACAGGCTTCACTTGGAAAAAGCAGGTCTAAAACACAGGCTGGACCTCAAGCAAAGAGATCTAGAACATCGGGGAGCACTAGCACTCTGCATTCTTTCTTCAAAAAGCCTTAATTAAAAAAAAAAAAAAAGAGCTGCGATTATTGGTACAGAACTTTCTCAGACCAATATTGAATTATTTAGTCTCAAACTTTTTAAGGAGGCATACAGTGGGAAAAATATTATTAAGCAATTGTTTTATTTGCTGTTTATCACGAGGAAGAAAGGAATATATACGTGCTACAAAACTTCAACTTTCTCAGCTGTAAAGCTCTTATAGATTTAATAAATGGATATAACTTATTTTAGTGAAGAATTGAAAGCTTTATGTATTTTAATATATATGTGGAGGCATCTGTGGAAAGAGAAGCAGGCTTGGATCTCTGGTTCACAGCTGGACACCGCTGAAATGTGTGACCCCCAGATGCTCCCAGGGCATCGTGGATGATGGGGCTGCCCACCACTCTAGGCATGTATGTGTTCACAGCATGGATGGCTTAAAAGTGAAGGTCAAATTGCTAAGTGTGGTCAGAGTTGGTTCTTAAAAATTGTTGTAATTCTTCATAATCACCACAAGGGGGCGAAGCTACTTAACTAGACTTAGTTGTATGAAGTGAAGGTTGCTGTTGAATAATATGTCACAGGGAAATCATTTTAATTTAGATTATGACCAAACTGAAAGTCCCTTATTTGGGATACCTCATGAGGAGAACCAGTTCACTTGAAGAGTTAAGAGTAAAAGAGGAAGCCAGCAACAACATGTATAGAATCAGGAATTATGGCTGCCATTCAGAAGCCTGAAGACCCAAAGAGAAGATGGGGTGTTTCATGGTGGCACTTATTATAATTATCCAGTTTAAAGTGTTATGAGAGGACTAATTCTTACTAAACAACCAGTGGATGGGTCTAAAGTAACCCTGTCCTCTTTCTCCTTCTGCCCCTGTGTGTACCAGCTAAGCTCTACTAGCAGGAAAGGTGGGTGGGGTTAGCAGTGCCTCATTTACATAAAATGTGCTTTTAAAATAATTTTTCTTCAGAGATGTGTTAAAATGTGTATTTAAAATGACATTTCATTAAGACTCCCATGCAACTGTTACGGGGTTTGAGATATGTCCCCTTTAAAGGAATGGTTCACCCATAAATCATATATACACAATTTTCTCACATATTCAGCCAAGTTTTGATTTGCTTCTTTAGTTTAGAAATGGAGCTGTAATGCTAACATGGGTAACAAGCACTAGATCTCAATAGTCACCTCAATACCCCAGATATCACTCATGTTTCTGTTTAAAAAAAAAAAAAATGTACCCTGGCATGCGTCAATGAATGTGTATGTCTGTATGCATGGTTGGCACTCTGTCCTGGGTGATCCCCTTAGTGCTCAATGAAGTCCTCCAGGTGGATGGTCGCTTCCGGTCGAGTACACGCTGTGCGCGACTGGCTGCCGCTTCTCACTGGTGTGTGTGGTGTTGATTATAAAGTGTCCTTGGGTTTGAGAAAGATGCTACAAGTGTAACGTTAATAATAATTAAATAATTAAAAATCATGTAAAATTGCTGGGTTTGGTTTCTTGAATGTTTCATGTTTGAATGTCATTTCATTATTTAAGCATATGGTTTTTAAAGTGCAGATTATAAAACAGGTATGTTTTAGGTTCATATAACCATGCAAGGTGAACATTTGTTGAAAGGGGCACTTGAGCTAAAGCTGAACTAATGCAGTATTTTCCCAGGTTGAGTGAGCTGCCCCTCACTGAAACATGATGTTACATCATAGCTGAGAAGCCTCTTGAGAGGGAACTTCCCCCACAGATGAACTATTTTCTGGGCAAGTTGACCAACTTTGTGAGGAGGAGTAGCTGCTTTACTGTCCCAACTTTTTTTGGAATTTGTTGCAATGCCTGAAATGTAACATTTTTAAATACAAGTGATCACAAATTGCTTGTTTGCCAAGGTCAGGTCTGCATGTATGCCCTGAACATTGTAAATAATCACTGTGTAAGAATGGGTGGGAAACATAAGTAGGATTACAGCATCTTACATCAGCTTTTAGTTTCAGTGAAAACAACTGATGGCCTGTTTCATTTCATTTATGCTGTGTTAATGTCTGAGAACTAAGGACAAAAGGCTGATGTAATAATTTATAATAAACACTTTTATTTATATACACCATAATATACAAACTGATTTGTACATAAATATTCAAAATTCACCAAAAAAGTAAGGCTAAAATCTTGAAATATTTAAAAATAATTCAGAAAACTTTCCAGCATGTGAAGCCAGAAAAACAACATATTGGTATAAATGAGGCAAGTCCAAAATAGGTGTCTGCATAAGAGTAAAACTAGAAATCACTACAAAGTTGTAAAACAAAAACAAGGGTGTTAAATAAGTGATTTGTACATTGTTTTTTGGTTCAAATACATTCATCTAAAACTGCATAAGAAGCAAAAAATAAAAGGAACTAAAGGCAAACAGACTAACATTCGCCCTAATGTGGTACTAACTAGAAAAAACTAGACATACATCAACTGGCTCCATCCACAGCTCTAAGACAGATGAAGAGTTGGGTTTTAGAAACAAATGTCACCCAATTCATCGTAATATCAAAAGGTGTAGCACCAAATCAGATGTAAATGTGGGCTTGGATCAACAACCTCACAAAGGCACTACAACAGAGCCTCTAAGTTGAACATTATAGTATCAGTAACCTGGAGAAAAGTACATGAATGATATGAAAGTGATACAACGGCAGAAAAGGCAGCACTCCATTTTGCATAATCAGTAAAAGTGCAGTGGAGACGTACACCTTGGAGCAGGGTGAACTAGAGGAAACTTGAGGAGATGCAAGTTTTCATCCTTCCAAAGCAGCATATCAAAGTATGCATTAAAGGTAACAAGGATGTGGAATAGAGGTTGACTGATTATTGGCCCAGGCTTCCCATTCACGCCAATATGCTGATAGACGTGAACAAAATGTTGAGTAAATCCAATCAGTGTTTTTTCACATTTGTCTAAAGCTTAACGCAACTGATTTTTTAATAAATATTAAACTGTTCATTTAATGCAAGATGTTGTTAGTGAGATGGCATCCTTACAAATGTCAGTATTTTAAAATCAGTCCCTAAGATCATTTATCAGGATCCTTGAATACTAAGGTATTGGCTCTGAAAAATCAGGCAACCTCTAATGCGGAATGCGTTCTAGGAGCATGTCACTTCCTGAGCAACTAAAGCACTTGTGTGTAGACAAGTTTGTCTGCTTACATGAAGATTTAAATCCAAAACTACAACCAGATGAAATCTGTGATTATTATCAAAAAGAAATATTTCACTATCATCACATCTGTAGCATACAATCAGTTACTACAATAACATGGCAAACGGATAACCTTTTGCCTTACAGAATCTTGTAACAGAAATCAGTGGGCAGTTGCTAATCCATCTGTAAACATTTGTCTTCAAAAATTTAATTTGTTTTCATTCCAGTAACTTGAGCGTAGTGGTATGGGTGTAGTATTCACCCCACATACTTGATGTAATTGTCTAAAAAAATATTTTTTCAATGAAAATTTGAGGACGATCAATAATATTGTCCAAGCCAAAAACCCCTTGTATCTAAATCTTTAGTGAACAATTTCACCTCCACTTTAGCTGTTTCTGTTTCTTCACACATTAACGTGACTTGTGCCAACAGCACCCCCAGCAAAGAAGCTTCAGATGCAACATAACTTTATAAAAACCACATCGTCACCTTTGAATGATCGTCATCTTATTTGTCAATCATTGTGAATATTCAGTCTAATCGCTGTATTGCCCAGGTCTAACCTGATCATCATGAGCCCCCCCCGCGGTGGCTGTATCACACACAACGGAGGAGGCTTGTGCTTGTCTTCACCTTCCGAGAGTCAGGGACAATGCAAAGTGATGGGGAGAGCCACTAATGGGTTGGGTTAATTGGTGACTACCACACTGGGAATGGGAGAAAATTGGCAAAAATTAAAAAAAAAAAAAAAAAGTCTAACCTGATCATCATGGATGCCAGAAATTGTTCAAAAGATGCTCTAAAGGACAGCTTTGCTTAAACATGTCCATCATGTCCTGTTTCAAATGTTTATCTTCATACAATTAAATTAGGGATGCGTGATATACTGATGGAAGCTATGTCTGCAGATAAGTGGAAAAAACTATCAGCTCCATATAGAAATTATGGACAAGTGCAACTGATTGTGTCCTCTTTTTGTACAGTGGGAATGTCCCTTCGTCTAGACCCCACAGCATCCTCTACTGGCCACTGAGACCCCATGTAATGGCCACTAATGGCTGTAATGTAATATGAAATTTACATTACCTTACATTATTTACACTAAATTTAAAATTATCAGTAAATAACCGCAGTAAATAACCGCGGTTATCAGTTATGTCAGATCCAAAAATTCCATATTGGTGCATTGGTACATATCTCTACATTAAAAGGGAAAGGAAAGATAATTCCACAGCTGCCCAAAGATTTCTTTTATAATTGTCTTAGACAGGTTTTCTGTCTTTTCGACATACAAATAAATGTATTATTGTATGTAATCAACAGTACTCTGCAGATGTGCCAGATAGACATTAGGTTGACAAATTGTCAAAATAGTATTCATAAACAAATCATATGAAAAGGCAGTGTCAACGATTTAGCTACCAGAACCCAACGCAAACCTTGTAAAGCTCACGAAGGCCACAATATTAAAGTGCCTCTTTGCAATGTTTTCAGAGATTTTATAAAGCTGTCAGGTAGACATTTAACAGAGACAAGAGTGAGTGTCATTATGTTTAGGGTTTAGGCCAACACTGCTGGCATTCAGGCAGATGGTTGGTTTGAAAGGATGACAACTGTCACTACTTTAGCTGCCATGAAAAGTACTTAACACCTAATACTGAGGTCTGTTTTGGCTTGTAAACTAGATCAGCAGACACTCTGATGGCCATTTCTATTGGTTTTGTCATGTCTTTTGTTTGGTTTCGAGTTAGCGCCTTTAAATATTAAAAGATGGTTACATTTAAGTGAAAGTGAACACGTCGCTCACTTATTTGAATGTTTTACATTGCAGCAGAAGCAAAATGCTTGTGCAAGTACCTCATCAGAGATCATTAAATGAAAAACTTCAGCCACATTTCTGCAGATGAGGCTAACGATGGGCAAGATGGAATAATGCCACATCTTATGTCGAGTTGTACTTTTCCTTTAAGAAACAAGATAAAAAAACTGCATTGTATTCACCCACACTTAAAACACCAAAATCAGTGTTAGGGTGCCCAATTCAAATCCAACCTTCACACAGTACCTGATGCATTCAAGCTTAATCAGGAGCAACTTTCCTCCAGAGCCTACAATCAGATTCCAAAGTAAAAAGCCTGTAAACCAGACTCATTTTAAATGAAGTAGTTTGTTAAAAAAAGGCTTGAGGTTGGTGGAGGTAAGGCTCTGGTGAAGGGGAGAGTAAAACTGATTTGCAGGGGAGAAGCTTATGAGAGAGAGAAGTCTGAGCATGACTGAAGGATCACCGTGTTCTGTTCCTCTGAGCTGAGACAGTGAGGGAGATACTCTAAATCTAGGATTGGTGTTGGTACTGGGACAAAGGCTGCAGTTTAGTGACCTGACCGATGCCTTTGGTAACTCCGTGTCTGAAGAGCAGCTTGGCGCCCACTTTCAGGTATTCTGGGTGCTTGATGAATTTGAATTGTACTACTGCTTTTTCTCCGGTGCGCAGCTCATCCTGAGATGGAAAAAAAACTCATGAGTTAAGTGCATGAAAGGAATGGTCAACCACATTTCTAAAGGCCAATTTATACTTCTGCGTCAAACCTACGCTGTAGCCTATGCGTACCCTATGTGTAGCCATGGACCCTACGCCGTACCTTGATGTGCACCTCTCCAGAAATGTAACTACGTGTTGTTGATGCAGACTGCAGCAGCTGTGATTGGTCCGCCACATTGTATCCCCGCTTGCCACATCGTATCCCCCTCCATCGTATTGCCGCCAGTTTTAAAATAGTCATTACAAGCTGAGAAACGCCACAGAAACCGGCTCTTATACAACAATGGATCAAGATGATGATACAAACATCTCTATTTGCAGCACATCACAGACAAAGCAGAAGAATAAATGCATGCAACAGCATAGGCAGCGTACGTGTTGACTCGATGCAGAAGTATACATTAGCCTTAAGAGGGACTCTTAGAAACATGACTTTGTGCACTATTAACAATTTCATTCAATTGTTTTACTGTTTAATATTTTACTACATACATAAACGTGACGGAAAGAGCCGTTTTACTAAGGGTGTAAGAAAATACCAAAACACTAACTATCAGTAAATGTGATGCAGACATTCTCAAAAAAACAATATTGATTTTTAAATTATTAATTTACATTGATTTAAAGATTAATGGCACTCCAATAGAAACTAGTACTGAGAGGGGGCACTGCTGACAGTTTTCCTAAAATTACATTTAAAATAGCCATATTACAATATTATTAAATAATATAATATAAAATTACGCCAATAAATTAACACATACCGAATCATAACCCCTGTATCATATACTGTATTGTATTGCAATTGATTGCCAATACACAAGTTTTAACTTTTAGTACATATCCTTTAGTATAACTGTAACAGACTGTGTTGTAATTAATGTATTTGACTTTTACATTAGTTTTACTGTGTAAAATGATTTACTTAAAGAAGGAAGTGTATGTACTACAGCTTTAAGATAAACAAATGAACTTTCAGGGCCGTAGTGGACCTTGCTGGATAAAAATGACCTTTCTTTCTGACAGTGTAGACAAAAAAAATAAAATACCAAGCTTGTTTTGGCACAATTAAAGACTCACCTTCCCTTGTAGAGCCTCTACTGTAGCGGTTTGTCTCACATTACCCACATGTACGGTCACTTGGAAGCCCTTGTGGAAGGTTTTAGCGTGGAAGAGCAGAATAATCTCGGCCTCAAACATCCAACAGATGGTGGGGTTCATCTCTGGGCTCACCATCACCATGCCCTGAAGCGCAGACAAAGACAAGAAAAAATGTAAACTAGAGCAGGCCTATCTGTATGTATGGGTATCAGATCAAATCTATCCTGAAATCATACACATTTACATAGTGTGATGTAGCTGTGTACGTCCTAAGCATGACTATTTATAGATGTTATTTGAAGTGCTTTATGTTTAAAAAGTTAACCTACACAGCGCGCTTTAAAATGTTCAACTAATACCTTGTTCCAGAAAGACACACAAAGCATACCTTTCGTAATAGTGAACGATCAAAATCTCCAAGTGCGAGAGTAGCTGCCTGTCCTGCCCGGAGCACTCTGCATGTGGAGCGGTTCCTCTGAATGCTACATACGGTCAGCTCACGGAACTGACCATCATCTGTGGGGCCGACCACCAGTTGCTCCCCCTCTCGGCAGATACCACTGCACACAGACAATAAGGGAAGTTTATTATTAATCAACATTGATAACTCACATTTGGGACTAGGCTTGGGCGGTATAAAGGTATTTTGTTATACCTCGGTATTTAAATATGGTGACGGTGAGGTAATGCAGCAAATTTCAAAAAGAAGTCTATTAAAACTGCGACTTAAATGTGCTTCACACGTCAGCAAAACACAGCGCCAGTTTCACAGAAACACACAAACTTGATACTTTTATTTCAAAACTAAACAAGTAATTGTTTATTTCGGTCTCTGGTAAAGTTCTCTGTGTGTGTGTGTGTGTGTGTGTGTGTATCTGCGTGCATGCTGCGATTCCCGCTCTGATCATATTAAAGTTCATTTCGTTTTTATGTTCTCTCTCTCTCTCTCTCTCTGTGTGTGTGAGACACTAGTACATCTACAAAATACAATGTTATGAAACGTGTACTGCTCATAATTTAATTAAAAAGAGCATTTATTTATAATGAATTTTACATCCTGCTTCAGCTTTTGGGTAAGACACTTCATTTAGTATAGAAAGACTCAATGTTCACACATTTTAACATTCTTGACACTCAAACAACAACAAAACTGCAATTGAACATGGTTTAGGATGTTATACCTGTAAAGTGTTCCACCCACAACTGTCCCTACATCAGGCACGGTGTAAATCTCATCAACCTGAAGGACCAATAAAAGCAGTATGTGTCAGATGTAAATGTTTACAAGTGCAATTAACAGGTTGCAAAAATGATGAATACTTTAGCTACAATGCTAAAAAAGGTCTACATCCAATAAAAGGTGTATTAAAGTTAGTTAACTGACCTCCAGTATATTTCCACTGAGAACTGTATGATTATGAGGGGTGTAAATGCAAATAAGGTTTTAATTGAAAACAAGCAAAGCTAATTTTTCAGACTGCAGCAAGCTTAAATCATATGGTGCCCCCTACAGTATAATGGCAGAAAATGTGTGAAAAATCCAGGTGCACATATTTTTCATATCATTTGCTATTTGATTGATGCATCAATACAGATCAATGGATTGTTACATCCCTTATGTTAACTACACTGAATGCAGCTCCATTGGCACCATGTACCTGGTTTCATTTCCCAGGACAAATGTGAAAGCAGGCAGGTCGAATGGAGGCTGTGATTAGTCTTGATTGTTCAACTCTTGATATGGTGGCTGACCAAATCCACTGATAATGTGTGACAATTTTGTGATAATGTCTGAATCTATCTGTACATTCTAGCTTTGCATAGCTGGTGCCAACTGAAGGGTAACCAACTTCAGAACACTCAGGTACGAAATGACCACCGTGCTGTACTCTCCAGTGGAAAAATTGGGAAGTTTTTATGAATTAATAACAGTCTATAGCCCTAGTTGGGTTGGATTAGTTTATCAAATGTAATTTAACATTTTACACTCCTCTGTGATAATCCTCCATCTGGATTAAAATGTCTACAGGATGAGCCAGTTTCTAGTTATCAGTTTGAATAAGAAATGTACAGTTGTGTGAGTTTAAACATTTATCTTTAAGGAATTAGCAATGACTTGGAACATTTAATAAGCTTTAATGTGTATCTATTCTTTTCAGGTAGCATAAGGCATCAAAAAATGTCCTTTCAGACCAAATGGTTGGTTTAGTGACTTCAAAAGCATCAATTTTTTTGTTTGGTGATTAAGGAGATTTCTTAATAGGAGAATAAGTATAGCTAATAACAAAAAATACTTTATTTTCCAACACTACCTGGAAAATCAGTACAACACAATAGTCCATACCTGGAACTCTGTGAGTTGCTGCATTAGCTCCTCCTGCTCTTTGCTGTTGCTTAGGGGAGGCAGGATGTTAAAGAAAACCTTTAACAGCTCCAGGTTCTCCCCTGACACACTGGATAATGTGAAGATTGGAGTGATGCTAACAAATAAGGAAAGGGTAAAGTGAGATGGCGCTCAAGATAAAGAACAGTTGACCTAAAATTCCACTTAACCATAAATGTAATTGACGAACCAAGACATGTTTGGTGTCCAAAGTTTGCTTTAGTCCTGCAGTGGAACTACAAGGATAATGTAGCTAATAAGTAATACGAGTTTGAAACAGCCAAGACATGCAACGGTTAAACCATTCCAGCAAGCTCCAATCATAGCATGTCTCTGGAGGATGCATGGCTAACCTGGGTTTATTGTTGACAGGAGGCTTTGAGGTACTGTTAAGAGCTGTGAGGTACCTGGGTGATTGGGCAAACTGCTGGGCAGCTGTGACGGCATCATCAGTGGAGGACACGACCAGGGGGACTTTGTTGCAGCCAGGTTGCTTGAGGATACGCTCCAGCTGCCGAACAGTGCGCTCCACTGTTGCTTTGGTGCATAGGTCCACCTTGCTGACCACGATGAAGATGGGTACTTTCAGTGCCATGGCCAGGCCCAGGTGCTCTCGTGTTGTGCCAACTGAAAAGTGAAATGGAGACAAATGGGTAAAGCCTTTTATTTTGCTTTGGCTTATGTGGAATGCATTAAATTCATTTTTTTAAAATCCACATAACCACGAGTCTGTGGGACAACACAATGTACATGGTCAAAAATTAAACATACCATTAACATTTAAATTAAATTTAATTACAAAATTACAGGAATTAGTTTTCGACCATTTGTGTCCCTTGTATTATATACAAAACAGTGGTTGGATGAGAGTAATAACTCTCAGGGGAAACCAGGAGTAGCTATGGACTAGCAGTGATATTGGTGGTCAGCTGTTTGAGTGCACAGAAGTGTATGTTCCTCAGGTCAGAGCATAAGCACATTTTGTGTCTCTCTTTACACACATAATCCCCCCTCACTCAGCTGATTCCCACACTGACAGCTTGAAAACAAACACATTGGGTTACGTTTAGCTGTCAGGCCCAGAAAAGTGCATGGCTGCCTGCTAGTATGCTAGCATATGTCAAAGGTATACAGAGTAATGTTAATGATTAATGACTGCAGCAGTGCTTTTTCCAGAGTCAGGTATGTGAGCAGAGGCTCCTTCCATTCACCATGGGTGGGACCGAGCCTTGGTTGCCACATAGCAACAGCTTGGTTCTCTGTTGCATAATGTATAACATGACGTTTCAGTGTCAGGTTGCAAATGTCTCCTTAAGACTCTGGGTTATGGAGCTTGTGCTTGACCCACTTGCCTAAATAACCTCTCCTATTACAGATACACTGCCTGGCAGAAAATGTGTAGCTCTAGTCCACAAACATAGGGATGTAGAGATGGAAATGAGCTCCCCTCCCAGTGTCAGTGATCAGAATATTAATGTTTTATATGATATCAGACAATATACAAGAGGTGTGGTCACATTTTTTTTCAGTTTTAAAGTCATAAAAATGGCTTTAATCAGCCAATGACCTAGACAGGCTGCTTTTGACAGATGATGGAAAAAAGCCATTAAAATTCCTCTAGAAATGGAAAAAAATCACCTTCATAATATTGGGCTTTGTGGTACTGAGACCACAGAAGCCTGTAATATAAAAAAAAGCAGCTGTCTAATCTAACAAATTTTGATTTCCTGTTTATTTATTTATTTATTTATTTGGGATGATTGATTGTGACCCATCACTGTTCCAGCAGTTTAATTATTTTGGTCCAAACAATGCAGATATTCAAATCATATCACATTACTATCTTACAAATAATGCATCACAGCTATAAATATCAACACCATTGGTAATATTCTGTCCATATCATAAAAACATAGATTGTGCCAAGGTGAGGTTTATATTACAGCACTCCAACAGTTTCATGTTAGCAGGGGCCCTGCCCAATAATCAAAACCAATACTTAGTATTTTTCCTATTATCGGAATAGGCACTTATTTTCCATCTTAATTTACAAATAAATTAGTTAAAAATCCTACAATGTGATTTCCTGGATTTTGTCTCTCATAGTTGAAGTGTACCTATGATGAAAATTACAGACCTCTCTCATCTTTCTAAGTAGGAGAACTTGCACAATCATTGGCGGACTAAATACTTTTTGGCCCCACTGTATTAATCAACATGTTAGTCTTTATCTTTGAGTAGAGTCAGGACTGGCCTGGCAGGGGTCAGATTGCACTATCAACAACCCACTACAGATGGACTGGGCCCCAGTCTCTGACACTCAGCAGGGCCAGCAGGGGTATTTTTGGCAAGTGTGAGCCATATGGAATGGCGGCAACTGTAATATGTGATATTTCTTATTACATAAGCTACAGGTTGTTTGAGAAGCCTTGTGAATGCTGTTTACCATCACATAAGGCTGAAGCTTAAATATTATGAGGTCACTTTGCCCTGCAATCTGACTTATCAGAGCACACTCTGCTAATTGTCTCAGCTTATCACAGGGCTATCTGTAGTTTACAGTCCACTGCATTTGTATCTGCATGCTCAGATGTTTAGGCTTTTTATTCAGCAAATACATTAAAATACAAAATGTAGATTTTTTTAATAAAAGAACAATTCAGATGATGAAAACATGCTTTTTTAATTTTCAAATACAACACTTGCTTATAATTTATTACTGAATAATAAAATTGTAAGAACCTTTACATTTTTAGTTCCAGAAATATTTTTTCAGTCTGGCCAGCACTGAAGGGACATTATGCAGCTCTATCTCGTAACAATTTATTTTATTTTTTTGTACATTTCTTTTTAGTATTTTGCTAATTTTTCCCTCCCAATGTAGTAGTAGCCAGTTAACCCATCCCATCTGCTAGAGACTCGTCCCATCACTTTGCAATGTCCCTGACTCAAAGAGGGTGAAGACAAGCACAAGCCTCCTCCGATGCATGCAATTTGGCCACCACCTCTCTTCAAACTACTGCTGATAATCACTGGGGAGCCAACGCACTCAAAGGAAAGTGGAGGACCAATCAGTAGACGCCTGAGCCAGTGGACATTGTATTGTAAAAGTGATGAGGAGAGAGCACAGACCATTTTTGCTCTGCCGGGCAAAAATTGCTACAACTTTACAAAGAATGACACTATAGTATACGCCCTCTAACTAGACTAAGACACATTACAGGGCAGGACAAATGTGATTGTCCGTACATGGTACTGGGATATTGATTCCAGTTTACAGTGAGTCTTTGCACTGAGCAAATATTGCAGTGATAGTATACAGTGCAGTAGTTCACTGATGTTTAGTCTCTGAGAGTCAGACTGTAAGTGTTAAAAAGTCTGACAGCCTGAAAGATGAAACGGTTGGACAGTCTAGCAGTGAGGGTCTGATTGCTGTGGTATCTTCTACCAGAGGGCAGCAGGGTCCATGTGAAGAGTCCCTGTGATGTGTCCTCCACAATGCTGAGAGCTTTCCAGATGCAGCACTTGTTGTACATGTTTGTGAGAGATGGAACAGAGACTCCAATGATCTTCTCAGCTGACCTCACTATACACTGGAGAGTCTTGCGATCAGATGCAATGCAATTCCCAGACTAGACAGTAACACAGCGTCAGGATGGACTCTATGGTTCCTCTGTAGAAGATGGTGAGGATGGGAGGTGTTCAGGTGAGCTTTCTTTAATCTTCTCAGAAAGCAGAGACGCTGTTGTGCTTTCTTACTTATGGAGCTGGTGTTGAAAGACTAGGTGAGGTTCTCTGCGAGCTGAACACCAAAGAATTGTGTGCTCCTGACAATCTCTATGTGGGAGCCATCATTGTTCAGTGGAGAGTGATTAACAGTAGGGTGTAGTAGTAGGGTGAACAGAAGTGGGCTGAGCATGCAGCCCTGAGGAGCTCCTGTGCTCAGTATGGTGGTGCTGGAGGTGTTTGTACCGATCCAGACTGACTGAGGTCTCCCAGTCAGGAAGTCCAGGATCCAGTTGCAGAGAGAGGTGTTCAGTCTCAACAAGCTTTCCTGATCAGGTGTTCCGGAATGATGGCGTTGAAGTCTATGAACAGCATTCTAACATAAGTGTCCTTCTTGTCCAGGTGAGTGAGTGGCAGGTGAATGGTGGTTGTTATGGCGTCATCTGTAGAACGGTTAGGACAGTACGTGAACTGCAGTGGATCCATTTGAGGGGATAACAGGGTCTTCATGATGAAGGGCATCAGTGCAAAGGGACAGTAGTCATTAAGGCAGGATACTGATGACGTCTTTGGCACCAGCACAATGGTGGTCGCTTTGAAGCATGACGGAACGACAAAACTGCTCATAGAGATGTTGAAGATGTCCGTGAGGATGCCTGCCAGCTGGTCTGCACATTCTTTGAGCACTCAGCCAGGAATGTTGTGTGGACCAGCAGCTCTCTGTGGGTTGACACTGCATGACTCTCACCTGGTCGTTGGGAGGAAGTTGTGGTTTTCCTCTGCAACCTCCAAACGAGCACAGAAGTTGTTCAGTACATCTGGAATGGAGGCATCACTGTCATACATATGTGGAGTCGTCCTGTAGTAGGTGATGCCCTGCCATATGTGCTATGTATCACCGCTGTTCTGGAAGTGGCTGATGTTCTGGCCATATGCCTTTCTGATTGCCTGGGACAGTTTGGCTCTCGCTGTACTCAGAGCAGGCTTGTCACCTGATTTAAAGGTGAATTCTTGGGCTCTCAGCAGTGCACCTCTGCAGTCATCCACGCTTTCTGGTTTGCTCATGTACTGACAGTTTTGGAGACAGTGATGTCATTAATACACTTGCTGATGTAGCAGGTCACTGTTGTTATTTTAGGAGAAATGGACTGCTGACCTACAAGAGAGGCATCATATTGCTGACATAGAACCTAATTTTCTATGTGCTCAACTTATTCACTCCATGAATGGAGACAGACACGTTGGCACCAACACATAGGGATTCTGCAGATACGTCAGCACCGACATGCAATTATTCTGCTGAAATGTCACAGACACACACATTCTGTTAACACATCAGCACCAGTATACAGATATGATACAGCTGATATGTCAGCATCAACACCAAAGAACTACAGGTGCAATATAAATAAGCCTTTTGAGTGTTTCTTCAAAATTAAGAAAGTAATGAAGCTCTGAATGGAAGAAGTTAGAACAAACCTTGGCTGCAAGGAAACTATAACATGCCAGACTCACCAATGCCTGTGTTAGCACTGACCACCAGCATGGCGAAGTCAGGGCAATAGCTGGTAAGCCCAAAAATTGTAGTCTTCAGATATTTATGGTGGCCAGCCAGATCGATGAATGTTATCATTTTCGAGGCGCTCTCACAGATTTCTTCTGCTGTTCGTGACTCACTGTAATTCACTACCTTTGAGGATGGAAAGGGGCAATACATGAATATCATTACAGTTTAAAAGGTTATTAATTAAGAGATAAAAATGCCAAGAATGACTTCCTAATCTCTGACCTCTCCTTTGCTGTCAAAGCCCAGGATCTCAAAGCTGATACTCGATGTCCTTCCTGTCTGGATCTCATGAAGATGTCGGAAAAGGTTGAGGCGTGCTCTACCCCTGCCATTGTCCAGCTCCCCTTGGGTGAGTACTCCTAGCAGAGTGGACTTTCCTGAGTCCACATTACCCAGCACAGCTACTCGCAGGTCCAGAAACTATGCACAATACCAAATAACAGTCTCAGTATGTGTCTGTCCAAACATTTAATTCATGAGCTTGTATTAAATAATAATAAGGAACTGGTCACCTGCTGGTCATCTGGCACTTTCCTGACGAGGACTTCTGCAATTTTCCTTGGCTCATCAGAATCATATTCAACCTCCCTCTCTCTGAGAACTGTGATGTCAGCACCCACCCTGAGACACAATCAGAAAAAGGTCTACATTATATACTGGCATCTTTCCATAGTGAAATTTCAATTAAATGATAAATTACAACTAATTGTGTGTCATTGACAATTTAGAAATTTCAGATTAGTAGCTTGTGATGGAAATAATGCCATACTTCTCAGCCATCCGATGGAGAGTCCTGAGTGACGATCTCATATCTGTCTCTGACAAGCCGACCAGCAGCCCATTGTCTTCTACCCCAATCTGGTACACAGCCTCTCCCCTTCCCTCCTGGAGCCTCCATTTCATCTGTGTGGCCAGGTGCTCAAAACGATACTGTGTGGGGTTCACTAGCTTCAGCTGAGGACAAACCAAATTGGTTCAGTACAAACGTGCATTGGTTTTAATACACTGATACCTACATTCGCCCGCCATGACTGGTACGGATACTAATTATTAGTAATCAAGGACACTGCCAAACAATATGTGGTGCTGATATTCATTTACCATAAATTTGGTATTTGTAGTGTGAAAAGTTACAAGGATGCAACTCTTACAGCTTAAATTACATGAACATAGTTTAACTGTAAAACGTTGTTGTAAAATATGAAGGGGTTCTGGCTCTAGACATAAAAACACTGAAAAGCATGTTTAGTTTATACGCGGTTCACATTTCTACCAATCAGACCTGTGGGCAGGACATTAGTGCATACTAAAGGAATGTCAAATCTGATAATCTTATAAATGCTAAATATTGGTTCTGATTATTGAACTGGGCCAATAATCAGTCAAACTCTAGTTAATAGACAGGTATAGGCTGAATGTGTTTTGTTTACATGTAAAGGCAGAGCAGCTGGGGGCTAAATTTGGCACCGATTATCCACTATGGCATCAGGTTACAAATGTAGCTAGTGACAGGACATTATTCTTAGACCTTAAGAGTTACTGTGCAGGAGGATCAAGTGTTCCGTGTTGGTTTTAAAATTTGTTTTAAAATAGATACATATTTAGGATAAATCAGCAGAAAGGAGAAAAGTTACTTCTCTGATGGAGTTATTTTTAAAATATGTATTTTAAAATAATGATATACTTCTTTCTGTTCTAATGTGTAAAAACATACTATTCTCTGTCCTGATGCATCAAGATATTCTTTCTCTGTTCTGATGTGTTAAAATCTCTCTGTCTAATGCTTGGGAAGGACAGTGTTCTCTGTAAAACTATATTGTACACATAAACTGCAAAGTGTCTTTTTTACTGCACCTCGCACCGAGAAAGTTACCAAAATGGCTTTGAAACGAGAACAGCGCATGCACTGTCCAGTGTACGATTGTGTGTTATGCACTGTGATTTGTATGTATTAGGTGTCTGCATACAACTGAGAATGACCAAATATTGGGTATTTTCCATAAAAAGGTTATTTGGGGACAGAATGTCTTGTACCCCTGTGTCCGCCAGGTTTCACAGGTACATCTAGGATGAGGGTGGAGTTTCTAGGTGTCATCTAATGTTTCAATATTGATAGGAAGATAAAAAGATAAGAAAAAAAAAGATAAAAAAAGAAAAAGATACGTTGGACCCCTATAAAAGGTCAAGCCAGAGATACTTAGTCTCAGAATCAGTGCAGGGACAGGACTCAAGGCTAAAATGCTGGAAGCTGATGTTATCCAGAGACTTTCTTGTCTTGCAAGATTTTCAATAAAGGACCTGCATCTGTTCAACTTCAACACATCTCAAGACTTTTTATTTCAACTTTGATTTTGTAACTTTGTAACTTTTTTAAGTTTTATTTATCAGTTAGACAGCAAAGTACATCAGAATAGTTGATATCGAGAAGAAGAAAAGATCAATGTGGAAGAACCCCATTCTTATCCCACATCTCCCAACCACATCTTCCAACTACTCTGCATAACTTGGACAAATACTTTTTAAATGTTCAGTGTGACTTCTATATTACCAGATGTAATTAGCTATAGAGAATAGTGGTAGACCTATGTTTTTGTCCCCAAGAAGTGATACTGATTCCATTTACTAGTAATCCAGGACTGATAATCAATATTGATATTCATTTACCATAAGAGCAAGATTCACCTTTTTTCCAACGTGATTTGCACACAATGGAAATTCATTTCCACATTTAACCCATTCATGCAGTGAAACACACACAAACTAGGCTATGAGAATTTGTGCCTTATCCACCGGCGCCCAGGGAGCAGTTAGAAGGTTAGGTGCCAAAGGCACTTCAGTCATGTATAGACAATAAGTCTGACATTTGTAGTTTATTATTAGAAGGCTATAAAAATTAAGTGGCTTTGAGGTTTTGATAGTTATAAAAAGCATGTTTGATTGGATGTACTCAATATGTGGTCCACATTTCTACCAATCAAACAGTGCTGCAGACAGGACATTAGGCCAGCGAGGCTTTTCATGAAGAAAACAAAAAATACTTATCAGTATGAAAATGCTAAATATCAGCTTTGATTATTAGCCAGAGCTAATCAGTCAACCTCTAGCAGATACCAGAAGATGGAAAAAGTAGGCCAAGTATCTGATTATATTGATGATATATCATGAGCTGATATAAATCTTGTATCCACTAAATAGCACCAATATAGATTCAAATTAGGAAATATGCTTGAAGCTTTTAGCAAGAACGGCAAAAGACATATGAAGAGAGCTGTCAAGTAAGTTGGAAATGTACCTTATACTCTATGTTTCCCTCTTCAGCCTGAAAGAAAAGAAGAGGAGTCATTGAATAGTACTGAGACAATAGACACTGCAGTTCAGCAGTGGCACAAAGCATGAAAATGCCTATAACTAACACTGAACAGACTGCTGTGGAGCATACAAAGACCTTAACATCTGTGTGGACATGACCGCACTCACTGAACATGCCCCAGGAGTCAGCAGAGCATGTCCATTCTTACTGAAAATGAAGGCCAATAATGTATACTGTATTTTTATTGAATTCTAAGCTACAATTGACTGATAATATTAATGTAACATCCACATTAAAGAGGAAGTTCAGGATAATGATTCCACAAACCACTTTTTTACTGTTTTGTTTTTAAAAATATTTTCAAGACATTGTGGATGAATCAGTGTACATTTATGGGCAAAGTATGTTTGAATGTGAAATGTGAACTCATTTAAGCCTGTTTATACGTCCATGTCAATAAATTATTAGTATATATATTAATATATTTCTTAAAATATTAATTGGAATATATCACATACAATAGGCAGGAACATGTAAATTATATTAACAGCTTCAGTGAGCCTTAGGGAGGAAGTCATATTTACAAACACAGCTGTTACACTAATGTTACATCAGACAAGAGCAGTCGGTCAGTCAGCTGATTCAATCTGTCAGTCATATAAACTTTACTAAGTCACATTTGTTTTAAGATAACATTCAGGTCATTGTAGGGTTTTCTTGACCTTGTAGTTTTTCTCCAGCTCGAAAGTGAAATCTGAGCGGCGAGGAAGCCTGTCTACGTGTCCCAGTTAAAGCCACTCGGCTGTTTTAATAAAGTTGAACTTGGTTTCTTACTCAACTGTCTCGTTCCACCTTAAATGGAGCAGCAGTTGGAAGTGTTCGGTTAGCCCGATAAGAGACTGAACGTCACTTCTGCACCATTTAAGGTGGAACTGGATATTAAAATACAGCGAATGACAGATTGTGCGTACTTGTTCATTCACTAACTTTTATAACTTATTAAAAATCCTCGAAACAGATGTTTGAAGTACGTTAGCTACACAATGGCTTGAAATACAGGTTTTTAACAAAGACAACACTGTCAGCTGAAGTATTCGAGATAACGTTAGCCACCACTTACTGAATGAACATAGCTGAATTCGCTAAAGTGCTAATGCTAAAGGTACAATTAACTAAACGTAGTGCAAGTTAAATATGTTTAAAGCACATAAACTGTCGTTTAATGTACAGAGAAAGGAGAGAAGACTGGACTGACCTCCGGAGGTAGATAAGGCGGGTTATTGCTTGGTTTGGGATGTCGGGCTGACCGGTTTTTTGCCTTTCTGACACTCTTTGAGAAGACCGTTTTTTTCGTAGTTGCTACAGCACCATTATTTGGTCCCAACCCACCACCATGAGAGCCCGTTTTAAAAGCGGAACCTCCACCGAAAAGCTCCGATACCCGCGAATCCATTTCTGTTCAGCACCTGAAACAGCCAACTACGATTAACCAGCCTAACAAACATCAATGTATTTCTATTAACGGAATCATTCGCTTCACACGTCTGACAGAGAAATAAATGTCAGAAAAAGGAAGGAGCGAATAAAAACGGCGGGTCGGCCACATCCCCCAGATTAGAAAAAACAAAACAAACAACTCGGCTGCGTTTTCAAGTTTGCGGAAGCGTACATACGTCATGCACTTAATATGTATGAGGCGGAGCAAAAACGGAGGTAACCAATCACAGCCAAGCAGATGTTTTGGACGTTTTGAATTAGTTTAATATATTTATGGTATCACATATGGAGGACGAAAAATGTGTGTATATATTCATTTATATGTGCATTTATTTATTTATACTTATGTCATTTTTCGTCCATATTCACATGCTGCAATGCTCTGCAATAGTAATATTACATGGGTTGATCAAATCCAGAACTTGACAGTGTGATTTATAGCATAATTATACTGTTTTCTTCTTCTTCTTCTTCTTCTTCTTCTTCTTCTTCTACTACTTCTTCTTCTTCTTCTTCTTCTTCTTCTTCCGCAGGATTTTTGACGCGCTTCTTGTCCCGCAGTTTTCGAGATATCGACACCGTTCCTACTCCAGATTGTTCGGTCCGATTGTGTGTTCTGGGCTCGTAAACAGAATTTTGATCGGATTTGCGGTTTTCCTAAAAACTTCCTTAATCTGGGATTTTTTTCCCATAGAGAATGAATGGGGAGCGAAATGTACTCATGTACTTCTGCTTGACCGATTCGCACCGTTTAAAATACACTATATCAGGGCGGGCCCCCGAACAGAAATTCACTGTTGTTTTTTTGACCCGCACTCGTTTATTTGTCGTTTTATTGCCATCCCTTTTTCGTCCCATTGACTTCCATTCATTTTTACCCATATCAAATTCCAGGCTTCCTTTTGCCAAACAACAACCAAAATTGATATACTATATCATGGCAGGTAACAGAGCTCTAGTCCAGAGCCATACTGACCCGCACTCCTTTTTTTGTCATCTTTTCTTCCCTCGTTCCTTCCATTGACTTCCATTCATTTTCACATACACTCAAGCCACAGAGTTTCTGTGTCCCAACAGCCACCAACATTCATGTACTCCATCAGGACAGATAACAGAGCTCTAGTGCAGGGCCATACTGACCCGCACTTCTCTTTTTGTCATCTTTTCATCCCTCGTTCTTTCCATTCATTTTCACATAGACACATGGCAACTGCCTTGGGTGCCATAGCAACCGCCTTGGGAACCATAGCAACCGCCTTGGGGCCCATAGCAACCGCCTTGGGTCACATAGCAACCGCCTTGGGAACTATAGCAACCGCCTTGGGGACCATAGCAACCGCTTTGGGTACCATAGCAACCACCTTGGGTGTCATAGCAACCGCCTTGGGGCCATAGCAACCGCCTTGTGGCTCATAGCAACGGCCTTGGGACCAATAGCAACTGCCTTGGGACCCATAGCAACCGCCTTGGGACCCATAGCAACCGCGTTAAGTGCCATAGCAACCGCCTTAGGTGCCATAGCAACCACCTTGGGGCCCATAGCAACCGCCTTGGGTGCCATAGCAACCGCCTTGGGTGCCATAGCAACTGCCTTGGGGCCCATAGCAACCGCCTTGGGAGCCATAGCAACTGCCTTGGGAACCATAGCAACCGCCTTGGGGTCAATAGCAACCGCCTTGGGGCCCATAGCAACCGCCTTGGGGCCCATAGCAACCGCCTTGGGTGCCATAGCAACCGCCTTGGGGACCATAGCAACCGCTTTGGGTACCATAGCAACCACCTTGGGTGACATAGCAACCGCCTTGGGGCCATAGCAACCGCCTTGCGGCTCATAGCAACGGCCTTGGGACCCATAGCAACCGCCTTGGGACCCATAGCAACCGCCTTGGGGCCCATAGCAACCGCCTTGGGACCCATAGCAACTGCATTAAGTGCCATAGCAACCGCCTTAGGTGCCATAGCAACTGCCTTGGGGCCCATAGCAACCGCCTTGGGTGCCATAGCAACGGCCTTGGGGCCCATAGCAACCGCCTTGGGGGCCATAGCAACCGCCTTGGGGGCCACAGCATCACCTTACAAACCAACTGGGATACCTTAGCTTGTGGGCCATGTTAGCAATGCGCAACATCAGACTTTTGTCTAGAGCATTTTTGAGATACTTGTATAAATGCAAAATAATTCCAAAATGTTTGTTTGTAAATGTTGTTTTGAAGAAATAGTTTTGATCTGAATGAATCATGTGCAAAATGCAGTGCTGGCAACAGCCTGTTAACCATCTATGTACACATTAGCAAGCACAGAGAAAATAGCAGCCATCTACCCTGATAGCACACATACGTCTCTGAGACATCTGGGAAAGGTCTGAACATCTTAAATGCATTCCATCTTAGATCTTAGAGTGGTCTTATTTTGGTCTTGTAATCATCAGCAGTTGCAGATACCGGATGTAATTCTAATAATGCGTCCCTCAGACATCCCTGAGATTTAGGAATGTTTATTAAATAGAAAAGTAGATCTGCATTACAGCTGCTGAAGGTCTTCTCAAAGTCCACTGTCTCAAAAATGTACTGCAGATGAACAAACATTCTATTAAATACATATTCCAGATGTGATGGACCACCTCTCACAGATGTCTTGAGATCAGTGTGTCAAGAGATTTCTGAACTCTTCACACATAAAAACATTGATAGTATTCTGATAGTATTCTGATTAATATGAACTTCATTGTCTTTATTACATTAAATGTTTTGCCAGTGTGATTACACACAACATAATTTAACCTCTGCATTTAAGCCATCCCTGCAGTGAAACACACAAATTAGTGAACACACTAAGTTGTGAGAACATGTGCCCGAAGCAATTGGCAGCCCTATCCACAGTGCCCAGGGAGCAGTTGGGGGTTAGGTGCCTTGCTCAAGAGCACTTCAGTCATGACGTGCCTGGGGATTGAACTGGTGCCCTTCTAGTCGCAAGACCAGCTCTTTAACCACTAGGCCATGGCTGCTCCCAAAAGTATTATGTATAAATAATAATTATATATTAATAATATTTATATATTTGAGGTTTCAAAGCCCTCAGTTTTTCTACAAATAAATGATAATTAGTTTGGGTTTGGGTTTGGGTTTGGGTTAGGGTTAGGGTTAGCCAGCAATTTAAAAAACATAAAGTTCATTACAGTATAAACAGTAAAACCAGAGAAACTGGTCATCTGCAGTAGATAGATAGAAAGATATCTTTATTGTCATTGCACAAAAACAGGCTGGGAAAGGTCTATTTGGTGAAGTCCTTAGCCTAGCATGGATGCCGGCCCGCTTGCCTCGCTTTTGCTTTCTATCTTGTCTCTGCCTGTGCCGTTTGGTGCTGCGGCTCGTAATCCAGGCAGGCACATATGTGGGGAGCAGCTCCTCCGGTATGCCAGATGGTGGTGAAATATAGGTGTTGTTCCTATACTTCAAAATGTCCAGTCTATTGTAACTTACATGAGTTGAACCTGACTGATGGGAACAACTTATAGTGCAGAAATTAAAAAGACAGACTACTACAAATAGCATTAAATAACAACATCTAGAGAGAGAGAGCTACAAGGCGCTGCGACTGTGCGCGCCGCCATCATGTGACGATGTAGTATGTTCATTTTTCCATTGATATACATTTATGGTTGTGACATCACAAACACAATAAATAAATTAAAAATGGGTGTTTTTAGGGAAAAATTGGAGTCTTTCTGTATACAGTGACTTGCAAAAGTATTCATGCCCCTTGAATTTTTTCACATTTTATCACCTTACAGCCACTAAATTAAATGTATTTTATTGAGATTTTAAGTGACAGACCAACACAACGTACCACATAATTGTGAAGTGGAATGAAAATGATACATGATTTTCAAAAATTTTATCAAATAAAAATCTGTAAAAGTGTGATGTGCCCCCGGTACTCTGATACCTCTAAACAAAATCCAGTGCAATCAATTGCCTTCAAAAGTCACTTAATTAGTTAATTCGGTCTCTTCACAAATCCCAGAATGCACCACGCAACCGGCAACATCCGGTTCACCATTTTCTCTTGTTCATGTCTGTGCCAGCTACGCTACATACACTGTTTACAACTTTATTTGGTAAGTAAATACTTAAGTGATATCTACCAGCTTTTTAAACTATATTCAGATAATATATCTTTGGATATTAAACATCATATCTTGTTGTGTCAACTTGTATTTTCAATTCATGCAGTGGGTTTTTAGTGTAAACACGTTGTTGCGAGCTATCGTGTTGCATGCTATCAATTCAATATAGGCCAGTGTGGCAAGCAGCGTGATAGTGTAGCTTAGTATTGATAGCATGGTGAACCGGTGAACCGGATGTTGCTGGTTGCGTGGTGCATTCTGGGATTTATGAAAGGGGCGAATAGAATCCAGCTGTGTGTAATTTAGTCTCAGTATAAATACACCTGTTCTGTGAAGGCCTCAGTGGTTTGTTAGAGAACACTAGTGAACAAGCAGCATCATGAAGACCAAGGAACTCACCAGACAGGTCAGAGATAAAGTTGTGGAGAACTTTAAAGAAGGGTTAGGTTATAAAAACATATCTCAAGCTTTGAGCATCCCAAGCAGCATTGTTCAATCCATCATCCAGAAATGGAAAAAGTATTCTACAACTGCAAACCTACCAAAACATGGCCGTCCCCTGAACTGATTTATCGAGCAAGGAGAGCACTGATCAGAGAAGCAGCCAAGAGGCCCATGGTCACTCGGGAGGAGCTGCAGAAATCCACAGCTCAGGTGTGAGAATCTGTACACAGGACAACTATAAGTCTGCACTCCACAAATCTGGTCTTTATGGAAGAGTTGCAAGGAGAAAAAAACTGTTCAAAGAAAGACATAAGAAGTGCCATTTACGGTTTGTCAGAAGACATGTAGGCTTGCAAACAGCACTTCTTATGTCAATACTTTTGCAAGCCACTGTATGTGTGAATGGTATGTTTTGACACTTTATATATATATATATATATATATATATATATATATATATATAAAGTTATGGACATTTGGTCTCTTCAGACAAGACTTAAAATGCTTAGACTTAAAAAAAAGACTTAAAAAATATCAAAGCATAAATCCTTCAAATTAAAAGACATAATCACAGTGATAATTCAGGAATGGCCACAGTTCTGCCTTGGAGGTTCACAGTGACTGGTGTGTCAGAAATATGTGTCATAATTCAACATGAACAAGAGAGCATTTCACAGAGGAAGGGAAAAATATTAGTTCAGCAAACACAGTTCGGACACCTCCTTGGGTTTGGAATGTGAAACTCTGGCTTCATTGGCTGCTCTGTGGAGAGGTACAGCGGGGAATGTTGCAGCAAGAAGACATTTCTCAGCTCACCTGACCTGAAGATGGACAGACGGGGCAGCCTTGTTGTGTTTCTTGTCTTTTTTGGACTTCTGCATCATGCAGTGAAGGCTGTTCGTATGGAAAAACTGGCCGGCAGAAAAATATGTGCAGACAGGGACTGCTCATGTAGGTACATTAGAAATGAATTCTTAAGTAACTACTTATGTTTCTGTTAGTACTGTTTTGCAGCTTATTTTACGACTCAAAACTCATTGAAGTTCTGCTGCTTCTAGATTTTGAATCCATATCATAATTGAGTTTGTAAGTAAAGTGAAGAGATATTTTAATATGTTTTGATTTTAGCATGTTATTATTTTTTAGGTTATTATTGTGTGCACAGTCTTGTTTTAAGGAATGTGATTAATATTTGTTGTGATTAGCTAATGTTTTTTATGACATAAATCTGAAGTCAAATCTTGATAAATTATAGTAATAATACTATACTATTATGTACTAAAGCAGTGCTATCACTAATATACATCATACAGTGAGGAAAATAAGTATTTTAACACCCTGCAAATTTGCAAGTTCTCCCACTTAGAAATCATGGAGGGGTCTGAAATTTTCATCTTAGCTGCATGTCCACTGTGAGAGACATAATCTAAAAGAAAAAAATCCAGAAATAATAACTGGAGTGGAGGTGGACTTTTTAGAGGTGGACTAACAGGTCTTTGAGAGCCAGAATGTTTGCTGATTGGCAGGTGTTCAAATACTTATTTGCAGCAGTAACACACAAATAAATTATTAAAAAATCATATATTGTGATTTCCGGATTTTTTCTTTTAGATTATGTCTCTCACAGTGGACATGCACCTAAGATGAAAATTTCAGACCCCTCCATGATTTCTAAGTGGGAGAACTTGCAAATTTCCAGGGTGTTCAAATACTTATTTTCCTCACTATACACACACACACACACACACACACACACACACACACACACATACATACATACATATATGCTGCTCCCCAGGCACCATGGATAGGACTGCCCACATCTTTGGGCACATGTTATAGTATCAGTATCATGTATCAGTAACACTTTATAATACAGAGTAGTTTTACAGTGTAATCTCCTGTAATGTATGGTGTAATTTTATGGAACTTATGGTGTAACTCTTATGAATTAATGAACATACTGTACATACCGTTTCTTACTGTTACTTCAGTGGTGGTGAGAAGAAAACAATTCTGTGACCTAAACCACTTCAACTAGTCTGTGAGACTTTAATGAAGATCTGGAAGAGGTTTTAGAGATGTTTTGATGATGTATTTGTATTTTATATATATATATA
>BRDA01049365.1:0-25651 GCA_036984385.1 Crenuchus spilurus | reverse complement strand
GGGCACTGTGGATAGGGCTGCCCACTGCTTCGGGCACATGTTCTCACAACCTAGTGTGTTCACTAGTGTGTGTGTTTCACTAGAGATGGGTTAATGCGAAGGTCTGTTGTGTGTAATCACATTGACAAAAAGTTTAATCTAATCTAATAAGAACTAACTACATGTTTTTTTAGGTTTCTAACATTGCTTGAAAGAAAATCAAGATCTTTTCTTGCAGGTTTATGGTGATCGATATGTGGACCAGATGGGCATCATTGGCTACTTTCCGAGCAACCACGTTAATGAGACTCAAATTTTTGATAAGAAAACTGTGGAGATGCCTACCACAGTGAGTCTATTGCATATTTTCATGACTTTGATATAAAGAGATTTTAACATATACTTCTTATAAACAAGTATAATTGTTTACATTTATGGCATTTGGCAGACACTCTTATCCTGCGTGACGTACAACAGTGTTTTGTTTGCATTAAGAGAATGATCTCAGCTAGTACAGATTAGAGTCCAAACTACTCTTCAGTTCAGACACTGTTAGAACTAAACCATCACTAATACCTAGAAAGAAGGAAAGATACACAATTATACACAATATAAGAGCTTTACAGCATTACAATAAGTGTTTACGCTAGTGCTGCTTAAGTGCTCCACAAAGAGATGCTCGTCAGTCTGTGTGTGAAGACTGTGAGAGACTCTGCTGTTTGAACAGTCAGTGGGAGTTTGTTCACCACCTGAGTGCCAGGACAGAGAAGAGTCTTCATGCCAGTCTTCCACGTGTCTTTAAGGATGGCGGGTCAAGCTGAGCTGTACTAGAAACTTGAAGGGTTTGAGGTGCGGCTCAAGACTTGACCATTGTCATTATGTAGGGAGGGGCTGGTCTATTTCTTGCTTTGTAGGTGAGCATCACGGTTTTGAATCTGCAGCTACAGGAAGCCAGTGAAGTGAACGCAGCAGTGGAGTGACGTGTGTTTATAACTAAAAGCATTCATAAGATAACTTAGACCTCCCTCTGTTTGGTCAATGTACCTTTAAGAAAATAGATGGATATGCACCTCTACTCTAACTGACTGTCCTGTATTGTGCCTCATTCATAAGGCTATTATAAGCTGAATAGGTGTGTAAATGCATTGGATTCTGTGACGTCACAAAAACACTGAATTTAACATGGACTGGTGTTGCAGCCTAGTTTCTATAAGGATTGTAATGTGAACAATATGTTTCAACACTGCCTAACACTCATTGATTAAAAAAATAGCAAGGAAATGTTTATTTTGCACGATATGGTCCCTTTACCACATCTATATATACAGCACATACTGTATATGAAAATATTCTTAGATGCACATTATATTACACGCTAAAATTGATTTTGGAATGGACCTCCATTATATTATCTCCACTGACCATATAGGTGCACTTTCTAGTTCTACAATTAGACTGTAGTTTCTGTATACTATCTTAGCCTCCTTTCAGCCTGTTCTTCAGTGGTCAGGACCCCAACAGAGCAGGTAACCTTTGGGTGGTGGACATTCTTAGCCCTGACACTCATATGGTGGTGTATTAATGTGTGCTGAGTGGGTCAGGCCTACCAGAGATGCTGCAGGTTTTAAACACTACAGTACGTCCTTTCTCTATTCACTCAAACACGTCTACCTTGTTGGTCTGTAGATCTGATGTTCTCATCTTATCTGTTGTTGCACAGTTTGTTTTGGTCATTCTCTATTTCTTCCTCAGTAGTCACGTGATGCTGCCCACAGGACACTGTTGTGTGGTTGGTGGACTATTTTCAGCCCAGCAGCGATGCTGAGGTCTTTAAGAACTCACCACCACAAAGCACACCACCAGTCAAATAATACCTGCTCTGTAAGGGTCCTGACCATTATACAACAGGTAAAAGGAGGATAACAATGTATACAGAGAAACAGAGGGACTACAGTCTGTAATTGTAGAACTACAAAGTGCATCTGTATGCTCAGTGGAGCTGATAAAATGGACAGGGGGCTTAAATTTTATATGATTTGTTAAATGTTAGCCTGATTTTATTCATTGTGTCTGTATTTGTGTAGGACATGGACTTCTTCTGTGTTTAAAGTGGAGAGAAAGTTCTGAATTGGAAGACATGAGTGATGGATTCTGCTTTGCTTCATGTAGTAAGAAATTCGCTGCCAGTATTTGTATAATGAATATAATCTTTTTGCATTTTATGTCCATTATATTCTTTTTTCTTCACATTTCAGTAAATATATATTGTGTAAAGGTAAGGATCATTACCAGCAAAATTGCTCATTCACCCAGAAATGATATTTTTAAGATAAGTTTGGTGTATAATGCGGTTTCTTTAAGCCTGGAGCGGTGAGTCTATCATTGATAACAAACATCAGAACCCAAAAGTCACTTAACTGCCCCTGTTGTTTCTCTCAACCCACTCAAACCTTATTTAGATCTTAATGACGGTCTCACAGACTAGTGGATGTTATTTAGGACACAATTTACTTACTGTGAACTATAAAAAAGAATGAAACCTCATGGCTACAGGCAGACACTTCAGACAGCAGCAGGGCTGGGAGAAGACTGATCGTAGATCAGATTCCTTTGTATTTATAATGGCCGTCATCACCAAAACTGATTCTTGATCAGTGCTCAAACTCCTGAGTTGTTTTCAGGGGATTTTCTATTATGTAAATATTAATACATCAACTGAACGTCTGTATAGGGAGGGGGTCTCGGGATCAGTATGGGGAAAGTAATTAGGGGGGTTGGCAAATGAACATCAGTTTACTTTCACTCTCTTCTTTTATTTGTGGGAGTCCAGATAAAATTTAGGTGGGAGGGATCACGAGCCCCCCAAAAATGGCCTAACAACACCTCTGGTTAATTTTATTCATTTGTGTCCTAAAGCACCTTGACTAGTCTGTGAGACAATTATTAAGATCTGGATCAGGGTTGATTGAACTGTTGTGTTCCTGAGAATTTGTGGGGAAAAATGAACAGGAGGATGTATATCAAAATGGTAACTTTACAACGGAAAAGTTCTGTTGGTCAATTGATCCATGATAAAAAAAGGATTGACAAGGTATCTTATATTCCATGCATTCCACGACTCAATGCTGAGTACGGTAAACAGAAATGTCTTTTTCAATGTCATGTTCACCTATTTGACCATCCCATTATATTATTATAAAACTATTACTGTGGCACTCAAAGCATTTTTGCTTCTACTGGTATCTTTATATAACTTTATATATTACTGGATCCTGATTCTGTTCTATGCACTTGTTTCACTGGATGGAAGTGCAGTGTTACATATTAAACAGAACTTTTTGAAATGAATGAGTAGTTACTATGTAAATACTGTTTGTACTAAATGTTTGTGAAAAGTATTTGTGCAGATTAATACTTGTTAATACAAACAACTTCCACATTTCTAGAGTTGGAGCTCAATATTCAACTATTTCAATACTTATACACCAGTTTTCAATACAAGCCCAGAAAACCAAACTGAGGATCTCCTATTTTGGCCACATTAGGCAACAATGAGTTGGCCTACAGAGATGGGGTGCAGCATCTGGCTACATGGTGCCCTGCAGTGGCTGGCTCAGGTTACTCAGGGCACATTTTTATCACTGGAGGGGCACTTCTCAGTTAGAGGGGCACCTACCTGGGCACTTCATCATGTAAAATTGTAAGAGAACAATATACAGCACTGCATCACATTTTCTTTACTGATAAGGGCTCACTTTGGGACACTGTCTAGTCGAGGTTGCAAAAGACGACACTTAATGTACACTTTTCTATTGGAAAGGCAACCAATAAAGGGACTCATTAAGACAGATCAATCTTTTTTGTTCCAGAGGGCACACCATCATCATTTATCACAAAAAAGGAACCACTCATTACTTTGTTCTCATGTGAAGAGCAGCTAACAGGGCACTGTTTGCCATTCTGAATGGCACTTTGGCAATGTTTTTTTTTTTTTACCATAGCTGCACAATGGGCTATGGTCAAAAATACCAACCCCTCCCTTCCTGAGTCCACCAATGGTGCCATAACAGCAACCTGGCGCTCAACACCCAGAAAACCATGGAGATCATTATGGACTTCAGAAAGGCTAGAAGCCAGGCTCACACCCCCATCTATAATCAGCAGAGCTGCTGTAGAGTTCAAGTTCCTTAGTATCCACATCTCCAGTGATCTCACCTGGTCTGTGAATTCCATCCTGATCAAAAAGGCATGACAGCACCTTAAGAAGGCTCTGAACTTCTACTAATGTACCACTGAGAGTATACTCTCCAACTGTGTTTCTTTGTGGGTACAGCAACTGCTCTGCTGCCGACCAGGAATCACTCGATTGGATGGTGAAAACTGCCCAACGCATCACAAGCACCCAGTTACCTACCATTCAGCACATTTATCACAAACGCTGCCTGGGCAGGGTGAGAAACATCATCAATGACATTTCTAATCCAAACCATGGACTTTTCACCCTTCTCCTATCTCACAGACATTACAGGAGCCTCCACTCACACACTAGCAGACTCAGGAAGAGCTTCTTCCCTGAGGTGTGATGCTACTGAACTCTTTAACTCAAACTGTATCATTGCACTGCCACCTGACTGCATCCTTGCCCCTCTACAATGTTCATATACTTTATATATGCTACCTCATATACACATGTACTCTCTTAATAAAGTATATATTACTTATTTGCATACACATATACACATTTCTGCAACTCACTGTACCACCTCAATTATTACCTTCTGATTACTGATTAATGATTACAGTAGATAACACTGTACATTGCACTCTGGTTAGATGCTAACTTCATTGGCTTTGTACCTGTATTCTGCACAATGACAATATAGCTTAATGTAATCTAATTATGAGAAGAACCAGTTCTCTTGAGAAGACAGTTATACTGGAAGAGTTGATAGAAGAAGAAGAAAGTGACCAGCAACAAGATGGATAGATACAATTAGAAGAATCATGAAGTCATTAGGATGTTCTGGAGAAGCATGATCTATCTGGTCACCAGGAGCCATAATCACTTGCAATAATAATAATAAAATAATAATAATAATAATAATAAAATAATAATAGTAGTAGTTGTAGAAGTAGTAATAGTAAAAGTAACAACAATAATAATAATAATAATAACAGCAACAATAATAATAGTAGTAGTAGTAGTAGTAATAATAATAATAATAGTAGTAGTAGTAGTAATAATAATAATAATAATAATAATAATAGTAGTAGTAGTAGTAGTAGTAGTAATAATAATAATAATAATAATAATAATAGTACAGTGGTAACCCTACTTACGAGCATCCCTACTAACGAGTATTCCAGGTAACGAGTCGAGATCTCAGAATATTTTTGTTCCAGGTAACGAGTAAAATTCTAGCTAATGAGTAGCGTAAATTTCTTCAAGTATGCCAACCGCTAGGGGCGCTGTGGTCGTAACATCTCCTAGATGCTACCGTAGAAGAAAAGGTCAGTCAATACCTTTGACCGCTGTCAAGTAAAAGTGAAAGTGCCTGTTGAAAGCGACGCTAAGGTAGCAAAAGGTAGTGAAGAAGAAAGTTAGATAAATTTTACTTTTACTTTTCATATGATAAGTGTAACCATGGAGCCGCCAGCCTACACAAGCACCGTCGGTCTCACTCTCATTAGCGGCCATCCTACACGAGCGTCGTCATCATCGTCACGTTTATGTTTTAAAAAACCCATATAAACACATTATTTAGCATATTAAAGTATACTGTATATTGGCCGGCTGACACGATGAATTAGTTTTACATGTATTCTTATGGGGAAAATGCATCCAGCTAACGAGCAAACTAGCTAACGAGCTCGGCTCCTGCATGAATTAAACTCGTAAGTAGGGTTACCACTGTAATTGCAAGTTCTCTTTTACTTTCTTTGAACCCACCTTGTTTCACATTTCTTAAGTAAAGTCTTGAAAGGCATCCAAGGTAAAGGGATCTTGAATTTGCTCTGAGTTTTTTTCAAGCTGGAATAACCTTTGTTATCTGGATATACCTGAGGGCAACACTATTTATGTGTTGCTTCATTTCTCTGGGGGATGTATTCTGTGCTGCAGCTGTTTGATGGAGTTGAATAGCAGAAAATTGGAGGTAATTACCTTGAAGAGCATTCTCTCTTTCTCTCTCTTTCACTCTGTCTCTCGTTCTCTCTCTTCCTGCTCCTGCAGAGGCATTAGTGGATATTACTAAATTCAATTTGCAATCATGAATAGAGCTTTTGTTTTCCAGTGTCAAGCCGTCAATTACTTATTGCGATGGAAGGAACCATAACCTTATTCCAATTTTTTTGGTAAGTGTGGAATACAAAATGTCAGCAACACTAAGGGGAGGCCAAGGAACAGAGCCAGAAAAAGACCTGCAGACTGGATGTGACCTTTACTTATATGTATTACGACCCAGAAAATTGTATTAAGAGCATAGTGAAAAGGTACGACATAAAAATCTAATTTGCCCTGAAGGTCTACGCCCACTTTTTCAGCTCAGTGCTTCTCATACAATCAGATTGTGTGACTGTGACTTGTTTGGGGTGCAGTTATTTGAAACAAACAAATAGTTTTGTTTAAAGCAGAAGCTTTTTTCAGTGCATATCATCATAAAATTAAATGTATATATTTATGCTTGTTTCACATATTGATGGGGAAAGATCTACAGAGGTTTACACCAATACATTTAGCTCCAAAAACCAGATGCCTGAGCCAGCTGACTATACTTAGTAGTGCTGGGGACAGAGTGGCATCTTACCCACCCAGAGAGAGCACGGACAATTTTTACTCTCTTGATGAGAAGCAGCATGACCAGGATTCGAACTCGTGATCCTCAGATTATAGTGCTTTAGTCCGCTGGGCCACTCAGGGCCAAATTTTGCATTTTTAGTTCAGAACTAGAGCTGTGAAACAACTGAGCTACTTGGGTGACTATTAAGTGACAGAGCAACTACACCTGGTATAAGTGGCATCAATTCAATTTTTTTGCCATGCCTTCTCTTTAAAGCTTTGAATGTGAATGTAGCCATAAGTATCTAACTTGACCTGAAGATTCCTGCCCACTTTATCATTACTATTTGAGCAGGGCCATAGCTCTGATCATGCCTCATTAAAATGAATGGGACCTTGCAGTGTGAAGCTGAGAGGAGGTGCTGTAGCTGCAGTCTGGCAGTAGAAGGTGTCCTGTGGAGGGAGGAGCTGTTGGGGAAGTGTGTTAATGCTCCATCTGCCAGCCAGCACAGGAGCCCACACTGACCTTGGATGAATGCAAATCACTTTTGAAGATCACTCCTGCTGTGTGGACAGGAACAGTAATAATGACCTTTATGATAAACTTAGATCAGGATCTGTCTTATGTATCTACCTATGTATAGAGCTGCACTATGAACAAGAGTATTGGGACACCAGCTCATTCAGGGTATTAAAAGAGTTTGTCCCGCTACTGTCCAGGGAAGGCTTATATTTTGGAACATTGTTGTGAGGATTTGATTGCTTTCAGCAACAAGAGCATTCGTGTGGTTAGGATTTGGGATGATCACAACTTCAAATTCATCCCAAAAGTTCTGGACTGGACAACATCATTTCAGTTTCACTGGATCGCAGCTCAGTGCTGGGGGGCTTTATATGCCTGTCTATCTCACACCTGGAATTAAATATGGTGACAATAAGTATATTTATCTGCTTTAGAGAGCCTTATTCTATTGGCAGTGCTTTTCAACAGATTTTGGAGAAATGGGCAGGTGTGATGACCTGAGGAACTTTGACAGGGACAGCATTTCAAGGAGCATTTCTGAAGTGGTAAGGAGTGGTATGTACCTACTGCAGAGCTACAAACCTTGGAATGTTTTTTTAAGGATCAACTTACTGAATCAAGCATGGCATGGCACAGAGTGGCATGAGGTCAGGCACATTTGCTGATCAGTATTGAGTGAGTTCACTCATAACAGCTTATTACTAAGCACAGTTACTAGTTCTTACTCACCACCGTATCTACAGTAGTTACTCATCATACAAGTACTGTATTATGAATATTTTTACAGTATTTATACAAATTTATGTACTCATAATTATTTTCTATACAATATGCCACATATTTTAACCAGTTACCTATAGCTACCTATACTCAATCTGTAAGCACATGTGCATCACCATACATCAATATACACCATCTTTAACTAATCATGCTGTACAAACATATATACACAATGTTATACAATCCATTCCCTCTTCACAACTCGTGTTGCAGCTTTACAGAAAAGCAGTTTAAAGGAGAAATCCAGGAAAAAAAGGTCCAAGCCCCCATGTGCAAGCCAAAATACACTCCCGGTCAAAAGTTTTAGAACAGTTTTAGAAAGTTTCTGGTGCACCTATTTGGTCATCCTACAGTAAGATAATGACCCAAAACATCAGTCCAAGCTCTGGCAGAACTACCTCAGGAAAAAACAACAAGATGGTCAGCTTGAAAACATGGAGTGGAGCACAGTCTCCAGACTTAAACCCCATCCAGCTGATTTGGGATGAAGTGAAAAGCAAAGCAAACCTACAAGTGCCAACATTTATGTGATGTTCTGCAGCAGATTAGTGAAGAACTGTCTGAAGAATGTTTGATGTCTATTGTAGAAAGAATGTCACGAGTGTGTTCAGCTGTTATATCTGACAAAGGTGCAGCTTTGTGTCCAAAGTTTAGACACATTTTTGACTCCTATGCTTTCATTTCAAGAGCAATGACATATTATACTTAATCATTTTCAATAAAAACTGGAAAAAAGTGGGGTGTTCTAAAACTTGACTGGGGGTGTATCTTTAGGTCTGCTTGGGATATCAGATCTGATGCTCCACTGTCATGGCTTGGCACATGCAGGCAAATAAGCAGGAGATTTCCATCTGGTCAGGAAATCAATAGGTTCGAGCAGACTAGCAAGAGCGCTCCATCATTTTATATATATATATATATATATATATATATATATATATATATATATATATATATATACATATACATACATACAGAGAGAGAGAGAAGGTATTATGCAGACAATTAGTTTATCAGTTCTGTTTGGAGGGTCCTGAACAGATATTTGCAAAAAGTTTAACAGGTAAGTTTTAAATATTGAGCAATTATAAATCCCCAAAGGTAATTCCATGATGCTGGTGGCTCCTCCATGTTCAGGACCTCTCCATCAGGGTCAAGCCGGGAGTATGGTAGCCAGCTAACAAAAGAGAGAGAAAGAATATAAAGAACATTTTGAGCCTTGTTGTAAGATTGAGTGTAATAAAACAGAGCCCTGTGTAGAGGTCCAAAGCACCAATGCAGGCAACAAGATCTGAGGGACGTAAGAGGTGTCTTACATCTTACAACAACATCTGAGGTGTAAGTGGTAGCATAGCAGTTGGAGGAGGTGAAGTCTGGCTGTGGGTGGAGGTGCAAGTCTGAAGAGTCTTCTGAGATGCTGACGTTTCCATCCTTCCTCCAATGTCAGCATGAAGAGGACAACTTCTTGTGTTTGGCAAGATGTGAATGTCACAGCAGATTGAAGTGAAGCTTCCCGGGCTGCTTTGAACTTCTGCTGAAGGAGCTTGTTGATCTGCTGGTCCAGCTGAATCAGCTTCTTTTCCAGCATCTGGAGACTGCATTCTTCCTGGGCTATCAGTGCCTCAGAACTAGCAGAAACAAATGTGCATCCAGTGTGCTGAGTCAGGAGGAAGTCAAACCTGTCCTGGAACAAAAATTCTGATCTGCAGCAGCTCCACCTCGCAACGTAAATGATCTGCTGCTAATTTATTGGTGTCAGATACCACATCTTCAGAGGTCTTACACCGTCTATGACTCAGAGAGTCAGAGCTGGTTTTCTGGCATGAGGAGGACCAAAAGCATATGTAGCCTATTAGTATATTTACACAGACATGTTCATTGTTACAAATATTTGTTAGCATCCACGATGCGAAAGTTTTTTTTGTGTTCCATCCTCCAGCAGACATTTGGTACCCACAAGGAGCTAAATACAACCACACACACACATACACAAATTAATGTAGGAGCATGCCTAGCCCTCCAGGGTGTTTAAGCGTGGTCTGACATTTCCTGTTTCATTTAGTAGCACCTCAGCAGGAGAACATTCGAACATTACACCCCCTCCCTCCTGATGAATGAAGAATTTCCAATATCCAAATGTGCGTCATTCAAGCTGTGATGGCAATGCTGCTATGATCATATCTCTGCTCTTTACCCAGAGATTCTCCATTCCACCCTACTGAGATACCCAAACTCATATTTGTTTTATCTGACAGAGCAGCAGGGATGATAAAAATGGGTGTTGGAAAATGCAATCTCTGAAAACCTCATGACAGTATTTTACTATTATTGAATTTTATTAGTGTTGTTTTTTCAGTGCTTTATGAAATCTGTAGGCAGTTACTTCAGATCTTAGCTCAAGTCATTATTTTGCATACTTCAAGCTTTCTTTACAAACTCACTTCACAAGTTATTTACATTTTGAGCTTCACTAGCTTAGCAGTTAGCCAACACAAGCATGCAAATAGCTATTTAAAGGTCTGAGTTTGAGGAAAATAAATATTTTTTCTTTATTATATAAACTCCTGACAACATATCTACCAAATTGCAAATAACAATATTCAGATTTAAAGCATTTATTTACAAAAAATTAACAACTGGTCAGAAGAACCACAAAGATGCTGTGCTTTCTAACAAACAAAACAAGCTGATATTGAAGAACAGAATACTGTTTTAACTTAGGAATAGTTCAGAAATCATTATTTTGTGGAATAAGTATGATTTGTTCATACTCTCTCCCATGGGTGTTTCTAACCCAGAGTCCAAGCACCCCTAAAAATAAGACAAAAAAGTATTTTTTTTCATGTAAGTTTCTCTCATAAGCTGAAATTTAAAACATAAAAAAAAATTTTCAATACATTTTATAAATCAATTAAAAAAAATATCCATAGAAAATACATATGGTTTAAACAAAATATTTTATCAAAGAAAATACACCAATCCCCCTCCCCCACCGCTTCACAATGGTATAATCCACTTTCCCTTAGTGACTGCTAGAGGCGGGTGGCGGAAGCTCGCTCGCTGGTAACTCAGACCTCGGATCTTTAAGTAAAAAATCTTACGGCTCGTATCTTGGAAAATTTGTAAGTTGATTCACTCGTACCACTGGGCACTTCAGCCCAGGGATCGAACTGGCAACCTTCTGGTCACATGACCGGATCTCTAGTCTCCAGGCCGGGGTGTGTGTGTGTGATGAACAGCAAGAAGCAGGTGAGACAATTGACAGCTATTAAGCCTGTTAAGAAAGTTGACAGAAATTTAACAGTTAATATTATGTATGGGAATAACTCAGGGGTGATCGATGTGAGTCTAACTGGGTACTTAGTAGGGCTGCCACAAACGATTATTTTTATAGTCGACTAATCACCGATTATTTTTTAAGATTAGTCGACTAATCGGATCATATGTTAACTGAATATAAAACATACAGCTTATCACACTAGAATGCAGCTGCTATTATATAACAGTCATTAGATTTCAGCTAAATGCTAACTAAAAATAAAAACAATTAAGATTATAGTTCATTAAACCTTTACTGAAATATGCAGTTTGTTGCAACAAACAATTATTTAACTGTTTAGCATAAAGTGTAAACATAGCACTGAAACATAACGTTAAAAACGTTAGCATTAGCATTCCTATTCAAACACATGACTGTTATAACGTTACAGAAAACACATGAATGTGTTCTAAGGCTGATGAATCAAATCGTCATCACTAATGTTAACTTTTACAGCTAAAATATGAGTAAGCAGCAAGTTAACTCTCTGTTTACGCTAATTTTAGCAGCTAACTAGCAATTTAGCTTACCGAGATGACGGTCCCTCTTCGTCACAATCAGCCACAACATGCAATATTGCACTGCACATGTTTCCCTTTCATTTTCTTAAAATGATCCCACTCTTTTGAGCTCCGCTGCTGGGTAGCCATGACAGCAGAGCCTGTCTGCATAACGTCCTGTGATGTCATCAACGGCCTACCCCGGTTACCACTACTGCGCATGTGCGTCAAGGACAGAAAGGCAGGCGCAGCAGTGGAAGGTGAAAAAAACGCAGCAGTTTGGAGAGAAAAAGAAAGTAAAAAAAAACAACAAAAAAAAACGACGCATCGACTATTACATTAGTCGTCAACAATTTTAATAGTCAACATAATTGTGACTAGACGACTAATCATGGCAGCCCTAGTACTTAGCACTCCTAAAGCTCTGTTCCTACAAACCCTGCTCTCTCCACAGTCTTTCACTTCACTTCAAGAAGCTTGGCTTTGTTTGGAGGTTTGTAGATCATCCATCTTCATCTTGACCACATTCCAGAGGTTTTCAATGGAAGATCTGGAGATTGGGCTGGACATTTGGAGTAGTGAGCTGAGCTGTTTCCACAGCTGTAGGTAGAGATAGAACTGTTGTATGCTATATGCCCAAAAGTTTGCATGAACATCTCTTCTAATTAATCATTTTAGTGGTGACCATTAATAATTGGCCCACTGGTATATTCTGTGGAAGTTATGATGGAGTGGAAATCAGTTTAATGTTGATTCCTCTATCATTGCATTTTTCCTTGTTTGTCAGAGGGAGGAGCTCGGATGCAAGGAAAAGAGGCAAGTAAATGTGGATAAATAAAGATATGAGATCCATTCAGAAACATCTCATGTTTGAGATTTTGGCTCCTAGTCTTCCACTAAGTATGGCCTCCTCTGGCTGTTGAGTGTTAACAGTAAACAACCTTCCATACTTTACTGTTTGATAGCAGATTAAACGAGTTTGTCCTCAGACTTCCTGTCCTGGTTCAACAAAGAAAATGTGAAAGTAGTAAAATAAACAGCACAATGGAAAATAATTGAAAACTATCACATTAACCATAAGTATGCTTACTAACTGTAGTGATCAGTGCGCAGTGTCCAGTCCCGGAGGGCCGGTGTCCAGCACAATTTGGTGATTTCTCTGCTCTGACACTACAGTTAAACTTGGTCAGTACCTGCTGAGCTGAATCAGGTGTGTTTAATGAGGAAGATCACCAAACTGTGCAGGAATCTGACCTCCAGGACTGGAATTTGACACCCCTGAGAGGTTACAGTGTCACAGGCCAGTATCACATCAATTAAAGGTCAACCATCTGCACTGTTGTCAAAAATAACGACCTAAGCAGGAGAACACCTCAAGCAAATGTCAAAAATACTCCACCACAGCTTGCTTTCTTCTACACACCTGTTCTGTGTTACTGCAGTTGGCCTCTGGAGAGCAGCAGTGAGTTTTGTTTGTAAAGAATTGAAACCCTTCATTTGATCTAATGACTATCCAACTTCTCAGTTTTTTTGTTTTGATATGCATCACATTGTTACCTGTTGGGTCACTCTTTTTAATGGTTAAAAACCCAATAACTACCATAAAGTGTTACACAGCATGATTATGCACAGATGATGTGAACAGTTAAGTGTAGTAGTACTGGTGATTACGTCTATGGATTTAAATGGGTTTTTATAAACAAATACTAGAAGGTTCATGTAAGTATCTGATTATGATTAAATGTGTGCTGGTATTAGATGCTATAACACCAGTAGATGGTAATGCTGGTCTCTACATCCCTTCTGCACATGTCCCACATCCCTAAATGTATAAACTCTGGTCATCAGTCATTGGACAGTAATTTATTTTCTATTTGTGCCACTTGTTTAACTCTTGAAACAAAAGCTGCTTCCCGCGGCAGTCTTATGTGTTTGTGTATCAGACTTTATTTGTCCAATATCCTCTTTGTGCTCCAGCTCCCCGGCCCGAAAGTCGATCATCAGTTAGACGGCGTCAGCGATGGAGGGTTGCCATGGATACCAAGGGTTCTGTTGTGAGAGGTGGAGTGACTGAGGGAGATGGCTAGACTGCTGTGAGAGAGAGAGTGTGTGTGTGTGTGTGTGTGTGGGCAGCAGCTGTGGCCCTCCGGCCTTTGGAGTTCCCAGCCGAGTGCACCCCAAAGAAAATCAATTCTGACCTAATCAGAAAGCATCTGGATCCATCATCACGCTTCGGCTCGCCACCATTCGTCGACGTCCAACGTCCTTTTGAGTTATGAATTCTTGATTTTTATCACAGCCTGCCCAGAAATATTAAAAGCTATCACTTCATATCATATCCTGCAGTAATCTCATAATCCACAACTGCACATGCAGGTAAACATCAATAATGGACAGAATAATGGCATACGCTGAAAACAGTACAGGCCTGCATGAAGCCGGAAATCTGGTGATATCTCCAAACCATGGAGTTATTTTTCCTTTTCATATCCCCAAATGTTGTACATCCTTAAATCAGAAAAAGTTGGGACAGAATGGAAAATGAGAAAAGCAGTGTTTCCAACATTTGCTTTAACATCGCAGACAGTATGAACCAAAGATATTTAATCTTTTGTCTGGTCATCTTCATTTCATTTTCAGTTAATATACATCCATTCCTGCATTTCAAGCCTGCAACACATTCCCTAAAATGTGACATTGACAAGTTAGTGCTATTAATGACTTTTAAAATAACTTAATAAAGCTGTGCTTTCAAACAGGTGATGTCAATGTTTTCATGATTCAGTACAAAAGCTGTATGAAAGGTTGAGGCTTTGAGGAGCAAAGATGCAGACAGGAGCTCCAGTTTGCCAACAAATACCTGAGAAAATGATCGAAATGTTGAAAAAAAATGTTCAACGAAAGATTGATAGAGATTTATGTATTTAAATACATTTCTCCCTCTACAGTTCATAATGTCATGTAATCTGGAGAAATGTCTGTGCATAAATGGCAAGAGCGTACACCTAAGCTGAACACCCATGATCCCCTATCCATCAGATGGCACTACATCAAGAACTGGCATTCATTAAAATATGTAAGGGTTTACTTTGGCAAACTTTTTTCAAACACTACAATATTTACATTTTACATTTACAAATACCACATAAAACGTAACGTGAAAGAATCAGGTGATATACAGTAAATCTGCCAGTGTTAAATCAACACTATTAGACTTAAATTAACACTGAGAGTGTCAAAATGTAACACTCTCAGTGTTAATTTAACTCAATTAGTGTTGATTTAACACTGGCAGATTTACTGTGTATGTGGGCTCTGGTTAGTAAAGACATCCTAGTACAAGATGAAAATGGAATTGTCCCATTTTTAAAAATGCATAGACATTGAATATTTTAATGACATGGTGACTAGCAAATTCTGGTTACATGTCATATCTTTTGCCAGAGCAAACAACAAGCTCATCTAAACTATGTTTTTGCAAATGATTATCACAGCAGTATTGGCCAATAAGATGGCTGATGGCTTCTTAACATTATCACTATGACCAACTGGGGAGCCAAGGTCCACCTACTGTAAACCACTGATATACTTTTATCTATAAAAATTGACAAATTAGGCTATGTTACATTGACAGAAAGAGTAGCAGCCTTCCTGAAGTTAGAAATGTGGTTGATTGAAAAGATTTAGGCTAAGGTTGGTTGCAGTCCTACTCTGTGGGTCTGATTTTTGCCTGTGCTGTTGCTTTAGGATGTTAAGTACTGGGGACCTGGAGGAATATGGACTCCATTTTTGGGTTCATCAGACAGTGATTACTCTGAGCGTTAGCCTTAAGCAGAGCTTCACAGAGCTCAGGTGGTCTACTGCCATTTTCTATCTTTATCCTTCTTCATCTTTGTAAGGGGAAATTTGTGTTCTTCTTGAGAAGAAGGAGCGTTTGTGACTTTGATGACCATTAATGGTTGACTAATGTTACTTTCTGGATTAATAGCGATACTGATTATTAGTAATCAAGTACGCCAATATCTGATATTTGGGATTGATATTAATTTACCATTCATTTGATATTTGTAGTGTGAAAGTAGTAGAGACATGCGCCCAGCATCCCCAGACTCCCCATCAATAAATGTCAATTGCTAGCAAAACCAATTAAATGTGATTTTTCCACCAAAACATTGTACTGACTGTATCTAATTTTTGAAAGTGGTTCATGGTTAAACACCTATAGAAGAACCTATAGTACCAGTCAAAAGATCTTCATTTAAAGTTTCTATTTAATTATTTATTTATTTGTCCTACATTCTAAACAAATACTGAGGTCATCCAGACTATGAAGAAACACGTAATGAATCATGTAGTAAACTTAAAAGTGTTAAACAAACCAAAATATGTTTTAGATTTTACTTCAAAGTAGACACACAACTGATGTCTCAAACACATTAAGAGGCAAGAAATGCAAGTCATGAACTCTTGACGAAACACAGCTGTTAACTGAAAGCCATTCCAGGTGACTACCTCATAAAGCTGACTGAGAAAATGCCAAGAAAGCTGCCATCTAAGCAAGAGGTGCCTACTGTGAAGAATGTAAAATATAAAACATAGTCATATATTTTGACTGATACTGTATGTACAATTTATTTATAAAAACATCTTCTATGCATGCTAACAGAAAGTCTTACAGAATGACTGAAGAACCTACCAGGTTAAAAATAGCCTCATATTGATTCTGTGGAACTCCCCAACATGTCCAGATAAAGGATCATGACAAAAAGAACTCACCAGTGAAACAACCACTGTGAATTGAGTGTCTAGCTATATTGTTCACACCAGAGATCATTATCTGGAGTTGTAAGGGCTGTGTGATAATGTGCATGGGTTTGGAGCAAGGGTTAGCGAAGCACTATTCGGCTAACACAGACCCTCGGCCAGCGGATCAATAGACGTGGCCTTGCCTTGTATCGAATTTCTTGTCTAGCTGCATTTATCAGACCCTAGAGCAAGACTCTTTCATCTGATTCAATTCAGTCTTGCACAAACTTGCCTAAAATAGTAGCGTTCATCTGTGATCTCCATTAGCACAAGAAATCAAAACTTGTTCTTAGTGATTATTAGTCAAAGCACTTAAAATCTACATGACTATGTGTTCTCTTATCAAAGTGAATAAAGCCATGTGCTAAGAATGTCTTTTGCTCTGTTCTGATAGGATTAGTTTCTGTGGGGAGGGGGGTAATGTCATTACTACCAGCAGATCTCTGGGACATGGCCCAAGTCTACCATGTCATTCATTTTCATGGACTGTGTGCTTCCACGTCAGTAAAGAGTCACAGAAATAACCTCAGGTTACTCGAATCGTGTGCACATAGTCCTGTCAGTAAATATCCCATCATATCCTATGAATTTTTGAGGGTATTCATAACAATAGAAGCACTTTTACCTGTATTTTCTATGATCCAAACTAAGCCAGTATTGTCCTACCAATTAGAACAAACTGATAGCAAAAAGTAGACAATTATATGACTGTAGGTCAACTGCCAGCTGTACTCCCAAGCCAGACAAAATGAAGCAAAATTACTTTTGTGTATTAAGCAAAATTACAATGAATATTAATGTTTGGACATGTTTTGTCATAAGTAGCCAAATGTATTGAGTTTTTTGAAGAGACAATAAAGTGTAAATCCACCACTCCCATCATCTTAATTCTTAAACAACATTTTACTTTGAAGCATCAGAATATAATACAATAACAAAACTAGATGTACTGTTGCTATATTACTTACATTAAATTGATCTTAACCCTCTGGAGTCTGAGGGTATTTCTGACACTCAGATGTAGTCTGATATGCCATGACTTTTTACAAATTACACCCATCTAAAATATTTTTTTTCCACAGTGTTACACAGGCTTTTGTTCAGCACAAACTCAACAACAACAATGTCAAAACAGTAAAAGTGTCAAAAATCTATATTTTGATTAAATCTGCTCTAAACTTGCTCTAATCTAATGTTATTGTTATCATATGAATAACAGATCATGTCAGTGGGCAGGAAAAAAGCGCATCAGTCTGACTTGTGCTGAAAAATGTGTCTCTGCTTATTTATGCTTCTCTCACAAATACAAAGTAACTAAAAATATATTTTGATTCAGGCTATATATATATATACATACAGCACCCTCCATAATTATTGGCACCCCTGGTTAAGAAGTGTTCTTTGGCTTCTAATAAATTCTTTTTTTATATATATATAATATCAGACAACAATGCAAAAAAGAGAAAAATCTAAGCTTTAATTCAAGTGCCTTTATTTGGCGGAGAAAAAATCAGACATTAAGAAATAAATCTTTTGAATGAAATCATGCGTGCCACAATTATTGGCACCCCTGGTGTTACTACTTTGTACAACCAAAAAAAACAGCACTTAATCTTCTGATATACCTCTTCACAAGATTGGAAAATACAGAAAGAGGGATCTTTGACCATTCCTCTTTGTACAACCTCTCTAAATCATCCAGAGTCCTGGGTCTTCTCCTATGCACTCTCCCCACTGGTTTTCTATTGGGTTGAGGTCTGGGGACTAAGATGGCCATAAGAGGAGCTTGATTTTGTGCCTTGTGAACCATTTTTGAGTAGATTTGGCCACATGTTTAGGATCATTACCTTTCTGAAAGACCCAGTGATGACCCATCTTCAGCTTTTGGGCAGAGGTCACCAGATTCTGATTCAAAATGTCCTGATATTTCAGAGTTCATGACTCAAACTAACTCAAGCCTACCAAAGTGATTTGCCAACATTTTGCCAGTGTAAACAGTGTCATTGGTTCAATGTATACTTGCTCTCTGCAAAGGACCTCTCAATTTAAAGTGTGACAGAATTTGTACAAAAATTTGCAGATTAATTTTTTTACATTACTGTAGTACTGTAGTTAAAATATGCTACTTCACCACTCTGTAAAGCTGACCGTGTTAATTATGTTTTACAATGATGTCCTTATTTTGTTGAGGTATATTAAAATGAGAAGCGAGAAGAGTTTATCCTCCATCATTTTACTTAAACTATTTAACTATTTAAATGAAACTTGTGTGTAAAATTTCATCCGTGAAACACAAAAATAAAGATATGAGAGTCTAAAAAAAGAGAAAGTAAATAGAAAGTCTATTCCCCCAAAATATTCAGGTTATTTGTATCATGTGTAATGAAAACCCAAATTTCTCTCTGTGTTATGGTCATCCCCATAGTGACCACAATGCTACAGGAAGTGGGCATGGTGGCCCAAACACAGCATGCTCTTTGCTTTTCTCTTTTGAACGAAATGGGGCAGAAACAGGTAATGGAGGGCCTGCACTCATGAAACGGCCAATACAAAACACTGCGGTCGTCAAGGTAAGGTCATTACTTTTTTTACTGGTGGTTGTAACTGTGGAATGACTCTGTCCCATTCATGGCTAATTCACATACTTAATAGGGAGACCTCCATGATGTGTGGATTTTTAGACCACTATAGACAGATATGGAGTATCTACTTATGTACAGTACCAGTCAAAAGTTTGGATGCATCTTCTGGACATTCAGTGGTTTTTCACTATGTAAAAATGGTCTGCATTGTAGATTAATACTGAAGTCATCCAAACTATGAAGAAACATGGATACATACATATGGGATTATTTCGTATTCATTTAAATCGCAAAAAAAAAAGAAAAACATTGAATGAGATGTGTCCAAATTTTCACTGGTACTGTAACCTTTTAAAATATTTTCTGCTTTTGTCAATTATATAAAACTTGCAGATGGTTAAATTGTTACAGTTCAGTTATATGTATACTTCTGATTTCAGTTAACTCATTTAGCATTTAAAAGATCCATATATTATACAAGTATATACATCCATTATCACACCCGCTTAATCCTTATCAGGGTCGTGGTTAGTCCCCTAGCCCCTCGCTGGGCGCAGGGCAGGGCATTACACTATTCAACTAAGCCCAGGACAGGGCGCCAGTCCATCGCTGTGCACACACACACACACACACACACACACTGACAATTTAGAGTACTCAATTCACCTGACCACCATGTTTTTGGACTGTGAGAGGAAACCCACGCAGACACGGGGAGAACATGGAAACTCTGGTCAGATATGGACTTGAACCCAAGACCTTGCTCAGAGAGGCGAATGTGCTAACCACTAAGCCACCATGCCGCCATATATATATATATATATAAGGCGGCATGGTGGCTTAGTGGCTTAGTCAGAAAAAATTATATATATATATAATTTTTTCTGTTAAAAAACAAACAAACAAACAAAAATGTCAGAAAACTCAAGGCAGAATAAAAACTACTCAATTTAATAAAAAAAAATCAGTTTTGTTACATAAAGCCATCATTTACTAAATGTATTCAGTTGCTTCCCTACTTGTGGTTATGTGGTTGATATGTTATTAAAGAGCTCCTAGACTGCAGCAGAAGGTTGGAATGTTGAAGAATATTGTCACATGTCAAATTTCACCATCAGAACAATGTTGCTCTCTCTTTGGCTGCATTTTCAGAATGTAGGTTATTGGCTGTTAAAAATGGAGTTCAGCATTAAAATGCCACCTAACATTGACTCCATATTGGTTCATGATGTACATGATTTTTATTTCTGTAAATCTTTATAATATTGTTTGAAAAGGTTTCCATTGATAATGTAAACTTGTTGTCTACTTTGTTTTGTGTATAACATTCAAATTCATGTAAAAGCAAATGAAATGGCACAAATTAAATTTGAGGGTCATACACCCTGGATAGCAAATATACATTGAACCAACATTGGGCCAGTGACACCAAGCAACATCAGGTCAACACAGGCCTACCATCAGCCATTGGTTTGTAGTCAAAGTTTGGCCAAAGTTTGTAGACCATCAAACATTCTTTTGTAGTCAATCTCCGGCCAACATAGGTCCATCATCAAACACTGGTTTGCAGTTAATGTCAGGACAAGGTATGTACACATTAGTATACAGCTTTGAGGCAGCTGTGGCTTGTGGTTAGGGATCTGCTCTTATGACCAGAACATCACTGTTTCGATCCCCTGAAGGACTAAAGGGCTCTTGAGCAAGACACCCCAACTGCTCCTCAGGTGCGATGTATAGGGCTGCCAACCACTTCGGGCACCTGTTCACTAGTGTGTGTGTTTCACTGCACAGATGAGTCAAATTCCATTGTGAGCAAATCACATTGGCAAAACATTTGATTGAATCTAATACAGTTTCCTTTCAATGTCAGGCCAATGTAGACCCACCATTAAGGCCTTATAATTTGTATTATTAATATTTATTTAACAATACAAAAAAAAAATCTGGTTTTGGTGCATAAAACTAAACAATAAAATACTAGAAAATGTTTTTGTTGATTTTAAAATACTTAAAAATAACAACAGATAATAAACTTCTGTGTTTATTTGATCACATTCAAATCTACATTGTACAACTTATTTTTGTATTTAAAATGTCAACAAAAAAAATTAGAGAGATAACAAGTGATGCCAAACATTTAACAGTAAGTTAGGTCTGTGTGGACATTAGAAGAAGGAAGATGATGCCTCACCTGCCCATGAGTGTGTTGTCCTTTCAAGGTAATTCACTGCACACATGACCAGACTGCTGAGCAGCGAGCCTTGCTTTACACATTCCACACACGTTCACTGTTTGCAGCTCATTGATTGGTCAGCTCAGTTTGACATTCCCATCAAGATGAGGGCTGCCTTGCTCTCCGCTGACACGTTAAAGGTCAAAGCTGATGGAGCTGAATAAGACTGATCTCTTCCATCGTCTGTCCCTCTTACAGTAACACTTAACCATTAAAAGTTACAGCCATCACCAGAGATAACAAGTGGCTGTAGGGCAGAGCTTTCCAGCAATTCTACATAAACACAAATTGTGAGTGGTGGTGATAGGAACCAGAGGTTGCAATGTCTACAGTGCAAATTAGTCCAGGTGATATGTTCACTTTTACAAAGCCCATTGACTTGGAGGTTAGCACCTTGGTGGTTCTTAAGAGGATAGCCCAATGGCTTGGAGGTTAGCACCTTGGTGGTTCTTAAGAGGATGGCCCAGTGGCTTGGAGATTAGCACCTTGGTGGTTCTTAAGAGGATGGCCCAGTGGCTTGGAGGTTAGCACCTTGGTGGTTCTTAATAGGATTTCCCAGTGGCTTGAAGGATAGCACCTTGATGGTTCTTAAGAGGATGGTCCAGTGGCTTGGAGGTTATCTCTTTGGTGGTTCTTAATAGGATGGCCCAGTGGCTTGGTGGTTAGCACCTTGGTGGTTCTTAACAGGATGACCAAGTGGCTTGGAGGTTAGCACCTTGGTGGTTTTTAACAGGATGACCCAGTGGCTTGGTGGTTAGCACCTTGGTGGTTCTTAACAGGATGAACCAGTGGCTTGGTGGTTAGCACCTTGGTGGTTCTTAACAGGATGAACCAGTGGCATGGAGGTTAGCACCTTGGTGGTTCTTAATAGGATGGCCCAGTGGCTTGGAGGTTAGCACCTTGGTGATTCTTAACAGGATGAGCCAGTGGCTTGGTGGTTAGCACCTTGGTGGTTCTTAACAGGATGAACCAGTGGCTTGGTGGTTAGCACCTTGGTGATTCTTAAGAGGATGGCCTAGTGGTTTGGTGGTTAGCACCTTGGTGATTCTTAAGAGGATGGCCCAGTGGCTTGGTGGTTAGCACCTTGTTGGTTCTTAACAGGATGACCTGGAGGTTAGCACCTTGGTGGTTCTTAAGAGAATGGTCCAGTGGCTTGGGGTTTTGAGTTTGAATCCCCATCTGGGTGGAATTTCCATGTTCTTCCTATTTCTACATGGGTTTCCTCTGGGGTCTCCAGTTTCAATCAACAACCCAAAAACATGGAGGTCAGGTGAATTAGATACTCTATGATGCCCTGGTGCATTAATCCAGTGATAGATTGGGACCCTGTCTGGGTTTTAGCTAAAATAGGGGGAAGTCCTCCCCAATGATTAATGTTACGGTCCTTGAACTGGATTAAGCAGTTAAAATAATGAGACCTGGTACAATTGTACAGTTTGGGGCACTGAAGTCTTTCAGAAATGGAGCCAGCTCAAAAACATTTCATAGCAGTCATAACCATAACCAAATTATGTATTTTGCATAATATCATTTCAACTCAAAAAGCCGATGTCTACCCCTGTGGATTACACTGATACCATATACAACATCATAAACTGTCATATATATATATATGCTTGAAATTTCATTCTGTGTCTTCTCAGATACAGAAATTTCAATTCAACTATTCACCTGAACAGGTTGTGATGTTGTATATGGTGTCACTGTAAATGGTTTCTTAGACATATCCTAGATTATAATTGGAAAAATATAAATTAAATTGTAACTTTGAGCATGTACCTTTTCACCATGAATTAAACATGACTTTAAAAAGTGTTAGGTCAAAACCAGCTACAAAACTGAAATCAGTGTATTTGTTTACTTAAACATGTGTAATATCTAAAGACATTTAAATGCCGCAGACATCTGGTTTCTATCACCAGCACTGAAAAAAAAGCCAGACTCTAAGTTTCTCTAGAATGGAGCATTTCACACCAAATCACTCTGAATGACATTGAGATGATCGTAATTGCCAGCAATAACAAAAGCAGGTTATAATTTTAGATTAATTATAATTAATTAAAATTTAGATCTAATTTTATAGGAATTCTAAACAGGTAGTGCTTGTACTAAATTATTGTTCTGTACATAATCTTGTTTTTGTTGAGAATCCAGATCCAGAATGCAGCTGCTCGGCTGGTCTTCAATCAGCCCAAGTTCTCTCACATCACTCCACTGCTGAGTTCACTTCACTGGCTTCCTGTAGCTGCTCACATCAGATTCTAAACCCTGATGCTCGCCAACAAAGCAAGAAATGGACCAGCCCCTCGATAACTAATAGCAATGGTCAAGGCTCGAGTTGCACCTTGAACCCTTAGAGCTTCCACTACGGCTCGGCTTGACCCACCATCCTTCAAGACATGTGGAAGACTGGCATCAAGACTCTTCTCTGTCCTGGCACTCAGGTGGTGGAACAAACTCCCACTGAATGTTCTAATAGCAGAGTCCCTCACAGTCTTCACACACAGACTGAAGCGCATCTCTGTGTGGAGCCCTTAAGCAGCACTAGTTTAAAACACTTATTGTAATGCATTGTAAAGCTCTTATATTGTGTATAATTGTGTCTCTTTCCTTCTTTCTAGGTATTAGTGATGGTGTAGTTCTAACAGTGTCTGAACTGAAGAGTAGTTTGTTCTCTAACCTGTCTGTACTAGCTGAGATCATTCTCTTAATGGAGACAAAACACTGTTGTATGTCACGCAGGATAAGAGCATCTACAAAATACCACAAACATTTATTAGACGTGTCATTGAAAAACAATTATTTATAGAATACATATTAAGTCATGTGACAGGCTTTAGATGAGTATTTTTTGTTTTATGAGACATGTGTAATAACAGGTGCAAATGGTTCTTGCTTGACCAAGAAAAGCCTGACTGACCTCGCAGTTTAATTCTGTTTATTATTTCGGGTAGAGGCTTGTTGTATCATGCTCAGGGTCATTAACATCCCATCATAGTCGTTTGCTTATCTGGGGGCTGCAGCCTAATGAAGTATGACATTCCAAGTGTTGTTATGCCTCACTCTATCATTTCTAATGCTGAAATGGCTCAGTGGACTTCACTGGATCTTCCTCATGTTCTCATTACAATCAGTTGGGTTCTTCTTCGGTCTTGAGATAAAGCTGTTCTAGCTTTTCGTTCTGGTGTGAATGTTAGTATTTCAAACAGTCTTGTATATAAGATACAGTATTAAGGTGCCATAACTTTCACACAGATCACATTTTACATTTTCAACATGTTAAATTAAGTAAATAAAGAGTAAGAGTAGATTAACATGTGGAGAAGATAGATTTACTTATTCACACTTATTTATACAGAAGATCAATAAAACTGGGCGCACCAACTTTTGCACAAGACTGTATGTATTGTCCCTACAGCAAGGTGATTAATTGAAGAGTCTAGGATTAAAGAAAGTCAATCAAACTGCTTAATCTAATTCAGGGTTGCAGTGCAATACTACACTTCATATGTGCTATTTATTAGGGTTGAAAATGAGTATCTGGTACAGATAAAACATTTGTGTCGAGTACAATCACTATACGAGTAAAACTCATCAATATCCGTGCTCGTGCTGAAAGAAAATCCTAATTGGGTAACTGACTGTCTTCACAATCTGTGATTGGCCAGTCACACAGAGCGCCTGCCCCTCCATACACAGATACGTCTGTGAGAGAGTGGGGCACAGCTCTGACTGCAAATATACTGTATGTATTAACTATGCTTTTCCTTTGTGGACACTAATAATAATAATAATAATAATAATAATAATAATAATTATTATTATTATTATTATTATTACCTAGGCCCAGTCCCACCCATAACATTGTTTGATTGGTGGAAATGTGAATCACATCCAATCAAATGTGCTTTATAGTGTTTTTACAGCTGTCTAAAGGTCAAAGCTCTATATTTTAATAATATTCTAATATTAAACTACAAACCGGATTCCAAAAAAGTTGGGACGCTATACAAATTGTGAATAAAAACTGAATGCAATGATGTGGAGATGGCAAAAGTCAATATTTTATTTGTAATAGAACATAGATGAAAGATCAAAAGTTTAAACTGAGAGAATGTATCATTTTAAGTGAAAAATATGTTGTTTCAAGA